>JAFMSR010000151.1:0-78954 GCA_022818135.1 Saxidomus purpurata | reverse complement strand
TATAATACACTTCCTTTAATTTTGACTTAAAATGATCAGTTTAGAGAAATCTTTGTAAGAATGTCAATGTTTATTGATGGAGTGATGTACACACATTTTCAGATATTAGACGAATTAAAAAAAAAGATTAAAAAGATGGAAGTACCTTATGCAGAAGAAACTCACGTTTATTTTGAGGAGAACTTTGTGGTAATTGCTGGTGAGAATAAGCATGTAGACGATATGTTTGAAAAGATCAGATCAATGGTTTCCTCGATGGAAGAAACCCTAGATAGTCAGGGAAAGCAGATAACGAAGGTGCTTAAGCTGAAAAGACACGAGATGGAGTTAGTACAATCAACAGCATGTCTTGAAAAACTAAAAATAGTAAACGCCAAACTTGAAGAGCAAAAAATCACTTTTAAGGTATGTTTTTAACTTCCATAGATGTCAAGAAAAAACAGCATTTTATTTCAAAGACATCTTTAATTTCACAAATTGATAATGCTTTAAGGCAGCTGCTTGAAACCGACCTTTATTTATATAAATTTACATTTATAAAAGTTAGCTTATTAAGGGTCAATTGTAAAAAAATAGTCATTTCTTTCCTTCATATGCCCAATGCTCTCTTCGAATTTGCAAAGATTAAATGATATATTTACTGGTTGAACAATAAAGAGTGTTCTGTTTACCATAGATATCATAGAATTTGTACATTCTGATGATATAGTTCGGTGTTTACCCCAAACACTTTATGTTAATATTGATAGGTAATATACAACACGTCCATTGTAAGCAAGGGTTTTGTTTTGCCTTTCAATATTATATCTTTTGACCATTAATTCATTTTGTTGAATGTAGTGATGTAAATCTTAAGATAAGAAGTGTTTTGTCAATCTATCCATCAACCGTGAAGATGATAATTGTTTTGGTCAACATTTGTTTTGATTTTTTTATTTCATAGGGAAAAAAGAAGACTGTGGATGACGCGTTATTAAAAGTGAAAGAAAATCTGAAGACATTTTCGCATCAACACATCGAAGGTACATGCAACAAAATACTTTTTATCTTACTGCTGTCGTCTGAGCAAATGTTCCAATGTTAAGCGTTTTGCGTTTTTCGTTCTTAAGTAAATAAGATACAAAACTTTAATATTCTGCGTAAAAGGTATTTACAGTTATTATTTGTCTTCCTAATACCTTAATCATGTTCTCCTTTCTGGTAAAAAAAAATTAAAGTTTATATAAGCTATTGCCATGTTGTCAACAAGTAAGTTTGCTTTTGCTACCAGTGTCCAGTCTTTGCATCCATTAAAGGTCCATTACTAAGACTAAATCGAATTTTCTTTTAAATCTGGACTTGTTACAGGCGTCTTCTCAGAAGGAAATATACGGCATACTGCACCGAATGTGACTGTATTGTGTTGAACATTTGAGTTTTACAAAAGTATTCTTAAGTTATATTTTGCCTTTTCAAAAACGTAAGTAGGTTTTCCAGTTTTCAAATATCTTTGTAATTTTCCTGACGTCTCCTAGAAAGAGGCTGTAAATATGTTGAATATGAATAAGCATGCCTATTTTGAATTGTAGTTAAAAGAACTTTTCTTCAAATGATGTGCAACGTATATCTCTGACTGTTAATATCATGCAATAAAGCGAAAGTAGGACAAAAAGACCACCTAGGTCAATCTAAGAAAATACAAAAAGATTCACTCGTTTTTCGGCAGCAGTATTTCAAACAGGAAAAATCTCTACGGCTATTGAAAAGTTTTAAAAGCCAGATTCAAACTGTATTTCACTGTAACAATTCCAGATTTAAAAGTAAATTGGATTTGGTCATAGTAATGGACCGTTAAGTCTAATTATGATCTGCACTTATTGCTCTTCTTTCAATTTATTTCATTCAGTAACCATTTAGTTAATAACATGCTATTGATATCATTGATATTGTCCACTTGAGATATTTTGGCAAATGATTATGCAATGGTACATGTAAAACTACAAACACAGAACTACTTGCACTTGTTGAGAAAGATTGTGCAATTCCAATTGAAAACTATAATTACGTACTGTAGGAATGTGAAGATATTCTTTCTTTAACTATGAGTTCAAATTTTATTCCAGAAGTCGATTAAAACTTCGGCATATCATTGAACTGAACAAGCAATGGTTAAGTTTTATGACGATTATTTATTTCATGTTTTCTCAGTGAAATAAAATTGATAATCCACAATTTTGAAACATTGGATTACCATTTTTATTTTCACTGTTTTTGCAATCTTTAACCCGGATTTTCGTCAAAAGGTATACAGAGCGTAATTAATGCTGGAAACCATACAGCGATGACGTCGTTAAAATGACGTCATTTGCGCTATGTTTTCTGATGACGTTTCCCGCAATTTTCGATATACATGTATTATAGAAACAAATTCAATAAGAATAGAGTTTTAACCATAAAATAAACTGAAAAATTGTTGGTATTTGTGTAATATCACGTTGATTTCGCTCGTGAACACCAAAAGTTGTTATTTTCACTCGTGGCTGTGCCACTCGTGAAAATATCACTTTTGGTGCGCGCTCCGTGAAATTATAATGTGATCTTACACTGAAACCAGTAATTATCCTCTATATAATCTCTCTACAAGATCGTTCATATCGGGCTCATGACATATTATGTTATGTATTTATTTCAGGGATAAACGCGCCATCAAGGAAATTGCTTCAAACGAATATTGCAAGAAAATATGTTGAAAAGAAAATTAGAGAAGCAAATATCACAGGCGTTTTAGATGTGCTGCAAGACGATACACTTATACTGTATGGTAAAACAAAAGAAGAGGTTATGGAAGCAGAAAGCATATTAAAATCTTCTTTGAAGACTACTCCGATAAAGGTGGAACCAGTAATTCAAAAATTAATGCGAAGAAAGGAAGGAAAGCAATTTTTAGATAAACTTGAACGCGAGTATGAAGGTAAGCTTCGCACGCATTTTTGTCAAGATGAGCTGAACATAGCTTCTCTTGAAACTGTTCACCAGGAAATCGAAGAAAAGGTAATAAAATACATCGATTCACACTCAAAAATTTCAGAGTTGATTTGTCTTGATCCAGGAACCTTTCGATATATTTTCATGTATAAGAGGCAGGATATAGACGAAATCGAGCAACAATACAAACACCACTCGGTAGAGATTGATATTATTGATAAAGAAACGAGAAAAGGTTTCATGATAAGCGGACAAAAAGATAAATGCAAATTGGCAATTGTAGACTTACATGCAACCATTGATGCAGTCGTTCGTTCCGACCATTTCCCGGAATGGCCATTGTTTGATTCATTTCTCCAAAGCGCAGAAGGAATTGATATACTAGACAAGATCGAACTCGCCGAAAAATGTGTGTTGACTGTGTCAACATGTAACACTTTGCCTCTGATCCCAAAGAAGCGCAACAATACATTGGCTTCATGTCGAATTGGAAGTTGTGCAATAAAAATCGTGGAAGGAGATATCACTGACTTAGAGATAGAATTCATCGTAAATCCAACTAATTCAGCACTGAAACTCAAAAGAGGCTTGGGACGTACACTAGTTGATAAAGGTAAGTGCGTCATATGAAATGTAAAACATATTTTGGTTTTAAAAAAGAGTCTATTACTACAGAGCTATTTTGATTTTCAAAATATTTCTTGCATTTCGATATACATTGTAATCAGATAAACGTAGACGTAAATAAATCAAATAAGTTTACACTTTCAATATAGGAGGGTTTACCGTACAGAAAGAGTGTCAGGATTACATTCAAATATGCAGATCACTCAAAGATGGTGACGTAGTTGTTGGTGCAGCAGGATCTCTTCGCTGTAAAGGCATACTTCATATGGTTCTACCACAATGGAGAGAAGGATGCTGTAATGAGGAGGTTATCCTTCACGATGCGGTGATTAAATGCCTGAGAGAAGCAGATAATCAAAGATCGTCGAGCATTGCATTTCCGCCGGTTGGTGTGGGGCAGTTTTCCTTTCCACGGGATTTAGTTGCCAAAGTTTTAATAAAGGAAATAAAGGAGTATCTTATAGAAAATGGCGCAGACACGCATCTGAGGCAGGTATATGTGTGTGACTTAGAAGGAGAAATGTCACCTCGCTTTGTTGACGAGTTGGAGATTGGATTTGGAAAAACAACTATACTTTCACCTGGTAATTAAGTCATATTTTTATTTCTACATTGTATAAGTACATCGATAATAAATTTATTTTCTGTTTCACTATAGATTTTGCGAGACACTCTGTAAAAACCGTAATTACTACTATGTATCATTAAGTCAAATAACTAAATGCAAATCTTATTTTCAAAACGATTACTCCTGTTACAGACAAACTTCAAAGAGACCAAACAGATTCATCACAGATCAATACAAATGGAGAAAATTTCATCAGAATTAAAATGGATATAATAATTGGATCATTAATTTCACAAGACGTAAGTGTTTCTGAAACAGGATATGTATAATATCTCGAATCAATGATGGCTTTCTCATTTTGTTGATTGCTACTTATTTGATGTTTATATCTCAAGACAAAATTCAGCTTCTCACCTCTGTTGATTAATTAGAGATGTCTCAATTAATACAAATTGGCCAAATTGATTTTAAGTGCAATAATACAGCTCTCCTAGATATCCATTTTTTCTCAGGCTGACGTTTTTGTTAATGCAACAAATACGGGTCTTGACCTCCGTGTAGGAATTGTGTCCAAACTTCTGCTCAAAGAAGGCGGCGAAAAGATTTTAGCTGAATGTAGAGATAAGTATCCAGATGGCATAACCATTGGAGAAGTTGCCGAAACAACTGGCGGAGACTTGAAATGCAAGGCAATTTTCCATGGAGTACTTACGCAATGGGATCATGGCAGGAGTGAGGTTGTGAGTACCATGACTGCTCCATTTACGGAAAGCAACTAGGAACTAAACTAAACTCTTGTTAGATAGGTTAACAAATGCTCTTTTAAAGGATTTCACATAAAAAAACAGCTTGCATGTCACAATTCGCGACCACATAACTACTTTATCGTTGATCGTTTGGTGTGTTACTGAAATACATCGATTCTTATTTTACTTTACTTTAGAGAGACATTCGACGATGATTCACACATCATACTTTTACAAGTTTAAATATCCCAGTACGTTATTTACAAGTATTTACCAGAAAATTGCTAGTCAAAACTTTTCGCTTCAAGTTTCTGTTATAAGTATTGAAAAGCTAAAGTTCATTTTCTCATCACAGATACTGGGGAGTTTTGTGAGAAATTGCCTTTATACAGCACATAAGAAGCGGTATACTTCGATAGTGTTTCCTGTATTAGGGACTGGCAGACTGGGATTCCCTGCAGAAATTGTTGCTGACTTGATGTTTGACACCATTGACACATTTGGTAAAGATGTACCAAACTCTTCCTTAAAGTTTATTGGCATAGTTATTCATCCGGATGACAAAAATGCAATCAAGGTGAAGAAATATGAATTCAATTGTTTGAAAAATGAAATATTAGACAGATTGAACTTAGTTTCATGTAAAGTTATTGTTTATAAAATCAAATGAAACTTTAAAGTCCCATGATTAAATTTACAAATACTAAAGGAAAGCACATATCAAGTTTGTTTTATAGTGAATAGAAGGTAGTTCTTATTAATACCCTAAGAATATATGTATTCATTATATCAGTAAATTCAAAGTGATCCTTGGACTTTAGTTCTTTTCTGGTTTGTTCCTTACTTTTTTCAATTGTACATTGCAAAGGTATTTGAGGATTGCAAATCACGTTGTAGCAGAACAATACTACGGTCGAAGGCAACAAAAGTGGCACGTAGGCAAAGTTGTAGATTAAGCAGCGTGTTTGTCGAAGGCGGTAAGTTGTATTTCAATTTAAACCAAGGACCATTTTAGTAACGTGAGAGATCGCAAGTAATTAGATTGTTTTTCACATGCAATGTCTTCCCAATGAATGCGTTTCTTTAAAATGCATTGCCTAATGCTTTTTGTTACGTAGTTTTCTCATTTTTCAGTAGTTTTTCGTGTTTCATTTGAATTCTGTCACGAGGCATTCTCAAAATTGACTTTGTACACAACTTGTTGTACACATTACATTTATTACTAGGGATGGCAACGCGTATCAAATTTATTATAATGTTCTGTACTTCTTCCGATCGAGTACTCGTGTACTTGATAAACGATCATTCACATGATCGACATAAGAGAGATCTATGCAATATCTTGGACTTTGTTTTTAACCGATTGAAAAATTCAAGGCACACGATTTCGACGGCATATTTCATATTCGACTTAATTTCACAGACAAGTGAACAGATTACTGTGATTTATTTTTTAGAAGAGACGTTTAAAGACACCATAATTCTACATACGATGTATATAACTTATGAAAAATGAGTTTTATTTTTTTCTGTCGAGTCTTAATAATCAGTTTTCCCCGCAAACGTGTTTAACTACCGGTATAATTAGATTTTTTTAAGACTTCAAATCACAAGTCCTGCTTAAACGGTTTCTGGAACAAACTCAAAGGCGACACAATACAATATGTGACACAGTGTAATTGCTATCATACACTTTATCTTAAACAAACTGTGAAAACTACAACCCAATATCATTTTTGAGGAATCGTACGTCTGTATCGTTTTGTAAGGATCATAAGCGGCATAGAATCATAGCAATACCTGCATTTCAAACTGACAACACGTATATTGCATGAACTTAGCGGATTAACAATAAAACTTCGGCACATCACGTTGCATGTTTTGAAAACGATCCAGAATTAGAATAATGACAAGTTAAGACTGTTAATTAGAGGTTTCAAATAGCGATGATTTATGACTTTATGTACGAGGTGATTTTTGCAATTCTTATTTTTTTCCTAGTACAGTCATCAATAAACGTTTGGCTAACAGAGTACCCGGACATTTGATCGAGTAACCGTTTAACCGGGTTATCGTTGCCATTCCTATTTATTACTTAGGAGGCATCGAATTGTTTCATTTTACGTGATGAAGGATTGTGATCACCCTGAGTCTTCAACAAGTTGCTTCAAACAACATCTACTGCCATCTTTCTTTTTAAACCTTTCCATATTGACCCTACTAGGGGTTACTTGCTTTGCTTTACCAAGACGCTTGAAACGATTTATTGTCAGAAACCTTTAGTTTTCAAAATAATTTCATAGAATGTTTAAGTTGACTCTCTTTTAAGATATTATTGAACCATGTTAGTTAAAATCAACATTGCTGCTAAGGAACATGATAAAAGAAGAGATGTTGACTTCTCAGAAACATTGACATTCTCTGCAGGCTGAAGAGTATACCTTAACTAGAAAATTGGTTCTTAATTATGACAACCCATTGTGGTTTAATGTGCTGAAGATAAACTCATTCGGCTGATAAAGGGCCAATATGGACCCCTATAATCTGTTAAATTACGAGTTTCTTTTTGAATATGTGTGTTTGTGTTGTGATTAATACATACATATTGATGGGTGTTGTTTCTGTAAATACGATTCGATTCATAGACAGCATATTATCAATAGTAAGTGAAATATGTAGATTTAACTGCTTTTGCTTTAATGTGAATAATCTGTCACAGTGATTAGTTGGACGTTTTACTTTGTCTAGGAGCAAACTTTTCATATACAACAACAATTGACCATGTAACGTTGCGCATAGAACATGGAGATCTTACCAAATGTACAACAGCTGTAATTGTGAACAGTGTCTTAGAAGACCTCAACTTGAATACTGGAAAAATTTCGCAAGCAATTGTGATTGCCGGTGGAATGACTATTCAACGGGAAGGTAAGTCATATTATTACTAGTTTGCCGGATGATTGTTTAACCTATGTCTAAAGAAACTTGGCATTTTTGCAACTACAAAATACTGAAATGAATCTTTCGTGTATTATAATGAATAAATTACCTTTAAAAATGTGTCTATAACTGTGCGAAAATAATATCAATTCAACTTACATAGGACGTTTATTAATGTACGGTAGAAACTCGTAAACCATTGATGTGTTCTCGGGAAAAACGTTAGTCATAAAAAACACCAATACAACTAAGTTGACTTTCGGTCACTGTGACCATTTATAAAGGTGACAAACACAGCACTAGACAAATCATAAATGACACAAACGATCGCAAATGCTTCGTATTCATCTGATATAAACAACAAATTTGAAAACTTGGTTTATTGTAACAGCTGATGATCTTTTATAATGCAAATACATTTGCCATTAGTGAGACGTTTAAAATTGCAAATGCATACGTGTCAGTCATGAAAAGATTTAACTTATTTTTTCCGCAGCAAAACAAAACAAGAAGACTTTCAAGGATGAAGGTTTGGTTATGACAAACTCTGGACATCTGCTCTGCCAGAAGATAATACATGTTAAGGCAAAGAATAGCATAAACGGATGGAAAAAAGTTGTTTATAGATGTCTCGAACAAGTCGAGAAATCCAAATTAAATTCAGTGTCTTTTCCTGCGCTTGGAACAGGTAAGGTTTCATATCCGATAAATAAACATGTCTTACCAGTATTTAGAAATATCTCTAAGTATAAATTGTTCTGTTCTGGTATAAACGGTGCACATGTGCAGTGCACTATACTTTAAAACGGTGTATTTTTCGTAAAGTAAATGCTTGCGATTTGTATTATTATTCACATATATATTTATTCATTTAAAGGGGATTTAAGCTCGAAAAAATCCAACGCATGTCAAAATTACTTTTACCAAAAATACTAGTACAATACATTTTTTGTTTACTACATACCCAAGATAATTTACAGTAAGTATGTCTTATTCCTGTTTAAGCAGTGCGCCCTTTACAAGGTTAATCGGATTTTCTAAATGCGGATACTTTCAATAACATTAAGTATCAAGGGCATATTACTGGACGCAAAACAATGTTTTCAGTGTTATCTGTTTTTCTGCTTGAAATTTCCATTTGCATTAAATTATTGGCTCGCTTTGCCTATACTACGATTTGTTGCCTATACAAATATCCTGAGATCACAGGTTAATGATCACTTTATGTATGTACCAAGGTTAATGATCACTTTATGTATGTACCAAGGTTAATGATCACTTTATGTATGTACCAAGGTAATATTATCACAAAACAGTATGTGGGAGAGTAATCACTTTAGTGCATGGATTCAGAAATGTAAAGATGGTAAATGAATACAGTAACTGCTTCTCGAATCCTTAATTCAAAGTTTCGTAGATGATTTGAGCAAACTTGTTTGAAAGACTTACCAGGAGTTAAATACAAATATACTGTAACTCGAAGTCCACACTTTTGATTTTTGTTCATTAATAACATAACTGTCTAAATAGAAAATTTGGAAACGTTCACAGATGTGTTAGCTAAATTTGTTTCGTTTATTTATCTTTGATTATACTGATATGATCACAGGTGGAAAAGGTTTCCCGTGTGAGCAGATTGCAAAATCCATGATTGAAGCAGTCCGGGAATACGTTCAAGGGGATTCTTATGTAGGACACCTGAATACTGTGGCAATCGTTGTATACGAGGAAGACATGGTAGAACAATTCACGAAAGAAGCCAAGTCTGTTCTTGCACCTTCTTCCAGAAAATCTTTCTGTAAGTAAATAAAGATTACGCGGAAGATTTCACTCTGCAAGTGTTCTTGATAAAATATGTTTCGTTATTCTAGCGCACATGATTGATAATGGTGGTCCGAACGTATTCATTAAAATTATAAAGACACGAAAGTGAGGTTTCATCACCTGTATTAACTGGACACTAAGTGCGTGCTACTGGCACCAGGCTCAGCGTGGAAATGCGATCACGCATAATTTACAGTTATTGAAATCAACTCGAAACACACCACATATCAGATAGACCAATATGTATGTATTTTATTGCATTTTGCAGTTCAAGAAGTTAAGAAGAAATTTGACCGTAAGCATCCGGATGAGACACCAGCACATGAAATGGTGATTCACATCTATTCAGAGTCCCCTAAGAGCGATGAGAGAATTTTAGAAAGACTCCAAAGTCTTCGTCAGATTATCAAACTACCTGTAGCAGAGGATATAATGGCAAATATGTCTGAGTCACAGGTACAGTTTGTAATTATATAGTCGGTGACGACGTATATAAATTTTCTCTGAAGAGATCGGTTCTGAAGCGATCTAGTTGAATCATACTTTTGTCTTATGATAACACATTTTGACGAACCTTAACTAAGTAATCATCATACATACAAATATGACTCACTGTCCGTTCATTTTAGAGCTAAAACAAGGGATTTTTCCATGTAAAATATTTTGGCCAGACGTAAATGTTTTATCTTTGATATACATGTATGCGCTATAATAACAGCAGATGCCGAGAACGCAACCGCCACTAACGATCTTCAGCTATGCCACGGCGGCTCCAGATAGTAACTAAGATATATGTATGATATTTGTTACAGAAAAACATGACTCAACAATATCTTTATAAAATAATTAGCATTTTTGCTGCCAATAATATCAAACTTTAATGTTTTATGTCTATGAAAAACTTCTAAAAGTTGCAAGTAATAATTGTAATAAATTAAACATGGTATTTGATATGCAAAACTTAAATAAGATACAGCCGCTACGCCACCGAAAGGGTACATGTAACTGTAACAATCATTAATCATTATGTAGGCATGTACCACTTAGGGAAAGTTTCATTACTAATGATTGATATTTCACTTGTTTCAGTTAAATGTTATATATTTTCCTACAGATATCTAGCCTTAAACAGATAGGACAGACAAACGGGGTTGAAGTATGTGTGTCAAAAGATTGTTTCAAGCTGTCCGGTTATGGAAAAGAAGCTTTACATACTGTCAACGGAAAGATTCAAGCAGCAATTAATGGCTCAAAACATAGTCGCGCAAACTGCGGAACTAGGCACTAACTGGATTATTAAACTCTAAAAAAAAAAACGTTCCATTTTTTGCTAGTATGTCTTCTTATGCAATTCTTAATAGCTAAGCAACATCACTTAAATACAATACAATTGAACTCGTAAACTCTCGGAGATACGTGATTAGAGAATATGGTATAGTTAATGATAATGTTTGAAAATCGTTAGTCAACGATTTCCATTAAGACTTAGTATATAATGTTGACATAACGTCGACGTCATTTTCTATATTCATAGTTACAATTTTCAGAAATTCATGTTGCGGGAGAATTCAGTTCTTACCATTCTTTGCCCATTGTAGTAATTTGATTTCATTTCACTTATTCTATGTTACAATATGACATGAGAAAACAGTTACGTGGTGACAACAACGTTTATCTCTAGGTTCGCATGCTCGACTGCTTAAGTTAATAAAAGTTATACATTTTTTATACAAGAGAATATTTTCATGTTGCGTAACGCATTTCAACTTTAAAAAGGAATAGCTATACCCTTTGTTCTATCTTAATAGAAAAAATGATCCCGGATTGATAACAGTGTCTGTTTCCGAAGAGAGTTGTGCAAATGAAAATGACGTATAAAACTAATTTACATAAACCGAATATACTTCACAACTTTAGAAACGCAACCAGGGTTTTGATAGGTATTTTGTCAGAATTGAAAAAGTCATATGGAAAATTCAAAAGCACCATACTTTTTGCATACCTTGGATATATTCAACAGTCCAGCAAACGTCGACACTTTTGCATATGATGAGATAAATACACTGCTTAATATCTATGATTTATTTTAATACGTTGCATCAAATGATTACAGAATAGAATACGACTTTACGTACATACATATACATTTTTCGTTTATGATTTTTGTATACCTAACGTACAATGTAAAGCTGTGTTATTCTTCTGCATTTTTAAACAGAGTGTACATGGTTGAAAGATTGGAAGATATCTATTATTAGTGTGTTGTATATTTACCTGCATGTACAGTAAACTCAGTATAATGAACTTCTTTTGAATTTATTCCTTATATCCGGAGTATATTATAGCCATAAATCATTTTCATATTCAGTAAGAAGAAAAATTATTAGTCTTAGAAAATGTGTTCCTTATATCCGGCACGTTGCTAAATCCGGAAACGTTATATACGCAGTTTACAGTAGTATGAAGAAAAAATATCAGTCTTAGAAAATGTGTTCCTTATATCCGGCACTTTGCTAAATCCGGAAACGTTATATACGCAGTTTATAGTAGTATGCCTTGTATGTGGCTAACTTGATATATTGAATTGTATAGAACCTTGGCTTATGATAGTGTTCTTGTATTTTATTGACATTGTTAACGTATCGCTTTACTGCTAGTTCTTCCTTGAACTTTCAATTTAATATTTTGTCTTGATCTGGTTTCCACGGATACAAACATCAAAATAAATACGGAAACATCAAGAACTTCACCAAACTAAACACCCTTTAGTTATTTTATTTGAATGACTTAAGAGATATTCTCCTTACTTCCAGTCAATAATATATCTATAAATTCCATTTTTATACACTAAATGTTGACATTTGATGTTTAAAGCTGCTCGCTTTCAGTTGCCGTTGAAATTTTATTTTTTTGAAAAAATATATATAATTATTCCTAATACCTCGTAGGTTACGATTTTTGATAAGACGGTCCCTATATTAGTATAATTTGATTATAATTTAAAGGGACATTATGCGCATCTTACTGCAAATAGTGTATTTTTGCTGACATGCCGCATTAGTATTTGAAGTTGGTGCTTTAGAAATAAAAAAACGGAATAATAAAATACTAGTTCCTTTTTTCGCAGTGACCCCCCTTGTGTTGTTGTTGATAGAGATTTCGGCTGTGGAAGGGAAGCAACTCCTGCATGCAGTTATATTTCTTTTTAAAGACTGCCCCAGTCAAAAAAGGAAAAAGTAATATTTGGAAAATTATTATTTCTTACCGGTAGCAGTAAGAGTTTGGTGTATTGGGTTAAAAGCTATTATTTCTTCTACCTTTTTTACACACACCTATTTAGCTGGATGTTGACTTGAAAAAAATGAGCATACTTCCACTATTAATACGAGGTTATCAAGCTAAATTAAAATTTTGTGACCTATTTCTGCATATGTTATCACGCTCTTACGAGGAAGGCTGTGACTTTTTCATATACAGCTGGATGGATGAAGCTAGTACCGTAGCATATACTTTGCCTAAGGAAATACCTTTTGCTCCAGTTTGGATTCGAACTCGGAACCTTCAGTTTCTGAGGTAATAATTGAGTTATCAAGGCTCACAATGTTTATTCACGGGTGAGTATTGTACTGATACACAAACACTTGATCTATTGATTTGTACATTGTCCTATAATAAAGCAACTAACTTAAAATGCACCTCATTTACGAAATCGCTTCAGGAACTTAAAAGTTATGACTGTAGATACTCTATAGTTATAGATGGACATTGATGTCGACAAACAAATAATTATCATACTGATGATTCGAGGCAATTCTTATCATATCGAAAATATGTTTCGGAGATGAGACACAGCAATTGCTTGCCCCCAGTAGCCCTGATCTTTACCGTACCCTTTACGACAAATATACATAAATAGATTCCACAATGACGCTTCCTGCAACAGGTGAAAGGAACATACATTTGACTTTTTTCTTAAGCTCATGTCTTTTCCTGTGCTTTTTAAAATTGATATCAAATTAAATAAAAAAAAGTGATTTTTTTTCTTCATAGCGCTTTACTATAGACAAGGTTCCCGACACACGCTATTTGGAAATAAGCATGTCGCTCCGAAAAACTCTTCCAATTCTTTCAAATTTGAGTGACGTCAAATAAACTTGAACGAATTTGAGATAGAGATTTGAGAAAAGTTTTCTTCTATGGCATATTCCAAGTCGTTTTCGATCTACAAGCGAAAATGCTAACGCTGAAGAGTTTTTCGCTCAACCCTTAAAATATCACACGTTTATTTTCACTAAATTCTCCAATAATATTGCGATACTGCGACAGAAACGATCAAAACATGCAATGTATATGTCTAGATTTCAAATCATTTTATACATCGTACCTTAACTCAAAATGCGTTCGATGCTACGGCGTTTTTTTCATTTTTTTGTTGACTAAATGCTTCTACTTTTACTTTCAATCGCCTACGGATATTTTCTGATTATGTTTTGAATAGCTGTTATAAATCACTGCGCAACCTCTCGGACCTTCACGCAGCTAATTCATTTCCACAATTACAAAAACTGCAAAATCCGCTGTAGCATAGAACACATTGGTGTAAAAGTATGATCTACTATTCGATTTGTAGTCTAATAATATATACGTTGCCTTTCGCAAAACCGCAATTTAAGTGGAGAATTTAGCGAAAATAACTGGCGGAATATGTGTGCCATTGTTCTGGGTTGAGCGAAAATCGCTTTATCAGGGTTAGTATTTTCCTTGTAGAACGAAAACGGCTTGGAATTTTCTATTGAAGTAATTTTTGTTATAAAGCTCTATCATTTCCCTCTTCGATTCGTTCGAATTTATTTGACGTTACTCACATTTGAAAGAAATGGAAGAGTTTTTCGGAGCGACATGCTTGTTTTTATACAGCGTGTGTTTGGAACCTTGTCTACAGTAGAGCTATGAGGAAAAACAATTCAAATAAGACATATGCTTAAGAAAAAAGTCAAAGGTATGTTCCTCCCACCTTCCCGATTACTAATACATGATTGAACATGTTCAACTTTGAAAGGTTATGTCAAGTCAGTGAGAAACTGCTACTGAAATGTATGTGGTTTGATAATATTTACCTTAATTATGGAATTATGTGACTATATTTTATATGAATCTATCAGTAGTGCCTAATCATGTTTGACCATGGTAAAGAGCAATAATAACCATGATATGTTTCTAGATATCCATATTAGGACAGTAACTGCAGTTACTTGGCTTGGTTATAACTCCTGAGCATGTTATGGCTTTCATACGGATACATTTGGACCAAATTGTAGGAGCAGGTCGTGTGCAATTATCAGTGGAAGGTCCAGGTCGAAATACGAAAGTGTTCACAAAAGCTCACTTTGTGCTTTAATAAGGCAGAACTTGTGATAGTGTAGCGTTTGGTGCTTACAAAGCTGATCAGTTTTGCTATGCAGATACAATGTCCTCTACCGGTGACCGGTTTAGTAATGATATATTTTGGAAATAATATACCTGTAAATAAACAGCATATAGATTTTTTAAATGAATACACCAAATAATTGTTGACCGTAAGTATAATCTTTAGGCAATATATGAGAAACCATTGAACAAGTTTCAAAAGCTTGAAAATCCTTCCATACTTTGTTTACCTGTAGCCGATAGAGCCTAATCACCTTTGACTCCTACGTTTGATCTTGATGTCTAGCATTTTAATTTGAATCGAAGAACAGTTGATAAAGGTTCATTAAACTCAATGATTCTATCATGATTGGTCTTGAAAAGTATTGAAAATAAACAGATCGTGACAGACATGAGGTAATATAATAGCTAGCTCATCGTAGCACTTAATGTATAGTGAGCTCTTAACTGTAATATGCTATAGCTCAAAACAAACGTTTGTGTCTTTCAAAAAATTCTTCATTTTGTGTTGACAATCTCTAGGTTAATACCCCTCCGCCCGTTGCTTTAAACCAGATATAATTTATTTACTGTAGTAACTGAGTTAGATGCTTGTTTGTTCCTTTAAAAGTCAGAATTGAAAACAAAACTACTTATATTTGACAAAAAAATATAAAGCCTTTTATTTTTGCTAAAGCCTTTCTTATTTCAAGTGCCCTCCAAAATCCTGTCATGAAGAGGTACACACATACATTTTGTTACACTCTGCTTTGATCATGATTTTGCGGAATTAATTCGAAACTAACGCATAAAGTGTTTGCCATATTTTTAATTCTAGAACTACAGTATTTAAATTATGGAATGAATTTTAAAAAGTTTCTCTTCGAAACACTTCACACATGTCCATAAACTTGAGACAATATTAAAGATTGTCACTTCTGGTCAATATCAACTTTTAAAACTTGTTATGTGTTCCTGTGAAGCAATGACAATGATGACAATATTTTATTCGCTTTAAGGCCTCCGGCCCATGCAAAATATATATGCATTTACAAATATGTATACAAAGTATAGCATGTGCAAATTCAATCAATTTGATAAAGTACATGTATTACAGGCAATGGTTAACAATATGTAGTTATAACTCATGCATACACTTTTCTCTTTTTTGAAAGGCATGGTATAGGAATACAGCAACTGACTTAATCAATTCTTCGTTTTCAGATGACAATAGCATATTAAACTTGTTATCATTTGGCCGGCAATAATACTTCTGTGGTATATACGAAACACGTAAATCTGAGTAGCAGGTACATTTTAACAAGAAGTGATATTCATCTTCAATACTATTAGTATCACATAGTTTACATAGTCTGTTTTGTCTTGGAATATTTGCATACCTTCCTTTTTCAATTTCAAGGTCATGACTACCTATTCTGAAATTTACATAAATGTATCTGAACTTTCTAAGAACTAAGACATCTAGGTAAGTTTAAAAAACAAAATCATTTTTGTACATTTTATAACTTATAAGTTTCGGATTAATGTTAACAGTTTCACACCACTCCTGTGTACTGACATCTTTAAGTCTGTTTTCGAACTTGTACATTTTGATCATACCATACATAACCAAATCCGAAAGTCTGTAAACATATTTTGACAGAAGTAGCCCAATTTACACACCCATACCTGTCATCATTTAGCATCATGTTATAACATTTTTTCACAAGTCTTTCGTTAGGCATTTTCAAAATTTTTAGCCAGTACTTTAAAGCCCTTTTATATGTTTTTATATACAATAGATATCTTGCACAGTCACCCAAGACTGCCGAGTTTGATGCATTTTGTTTGGCACACATAAACCTTTTACATGCATAATATTGAACTCGTTCAAGTTCTTCAAATTTGCCTAAGCCCCATACTTCCGATCCATACAATAACTGGGGACAAATTTTACAGTCAAACATTTTATAGAAAATAGATTTAGGTAATTGACCATGTTTATACAATGTATGTAAAATTGATATCAAGACTCGTTTTCCTTTAACACACAATTCATGAACCATACTATTCATAGACATCTGCTGAGTAAAGGTTAAGCCAACATAGCAAAATCTATTTACAACTTCTAATTTAGTGTTATTATAAGCCAATAATTACAAGCCATATACCGTCTTGTGTATGTCTGATCAAGTAGGAATGTAAAGGGATTGCTATGGCTTTAATATGACCGGGCATTACAGCATTGTCAAAACAACGCACCTAACAAACACGTTTTGACTTCAATATGGAAGAAGCATTTGAAATGGTTTGACCTTAATTTGATATGACCAAACAGGTCTGTCAAAGGTCAAATTTGTACAGAAGATGATTTGGCTATGACATCACCATAAATTCAAATATTGTCAAAACATACCAAAACAACAAACACAATCTGTCCCTAAAATTAAAGTAACATTTGATCATGGCCAAAACAGGTTTACACTGCTGACTATGATCGAAATCATTGAAATTTAAGATGATCAAAAACATTGTTTTGCCGCGAATTGCAATGATGACAAAACATGTAATTCAATTTTTTCAAAAAGAGGATTCTACACATGAATCCTCTTTTTAAGAGGCAAAATCTGCATTATAGACCTCGTTTTTCACTCAATTGTACATCAAATCGTGAGAATTTCCACGTGATATTTTACTGTACTTTTAGCTTTGTGGAAATTTCCACAGCTTATGGACATTAAAATCACTATTGTACACTTCATTGTCCACCACCTTAAAAACATAGTAATGGCACAGACATTTCATTAGGGACTTCATAGACTTTGCAGTAATTGAGACGTTGAAAGGTTATTGACTAACATTAATAAAATCCTAAGAAATAGAGGCGGGTGACATTTTAGGAGTCACTGCATGATTGTCGCGTATCTACGCATGGCATCTGTATAATATGTCCAAATTACTTTATACACCGTAATGCTTTCAACTTTTAAAAGTTAAACAAAATTTGCATTGCCATATCATTTCGAATCGATTATTTCATATTTTGTTTTATGCCTACTTTTTTGTACTACTTTGTAAATTTGAATGTAAATTAAATTAAGTCTTATTTGAATGTCTGTAAGTGATAACGTACATGTATTCATTTCGAAAAGTAAAAGTTTTATATTCTCTACTTTTTTTTACAGTTTTTTCGTATTTTAGTCGAAAAGTTGGCGTTTTTGTCAAATTCAAAATCTTCTAGACAAAGTTCATTGCCCAGTAATGTTCATGTGCTGTAGATACGGAAATCACAGGGTTTAGATACGTCCGAAAACGAGGCTCTGTCGAGTTGTTTTGGACTTATCTGAACCTGAGGGCGGGATTTCCTTATTAACAACTTATTGGATAATGGTAGATTTTTTTTCTCATCGTTTTAATCGCACTTACACACAAGTTAGAAGAAATAAGTGTAAATACAGGATGGGGATGAAAAAATCAACCTTTTCTCGAATTTACTTCAATACTGCTATAGATGGATAGACAGTGATCTAACTAAGAAAATGAATACCCACAACCTTATCTTTATTTCAAAAATAAAAATGATACAGTCATTTTTCGATTTTTATGTCTGCTTATAATCATCATAAAATAGTCCGGCAGCGATGAGAGATAAGCGATGAAGGATAAGGTTATCTATCACCGGTAAATGCGTGGATATATGTATCTCATATGTGAGAAAAATCAATAACGATGCAAGCCAGACCAACAAACATATGCATCAGACCTGCTATATTTCAGCAAGGTCTTATCAGTGTAGCTACTCACTGTTTACAGTTAACACCTTATAAAACCCGAAGAACCTACTGTGCTGACCAACTAACTTCACATTATTTGCCAGATGTTGTATTTGAGAATCCATTGACCTATACTTGTGCAATATAACTGGAAAGAAAATATATTTATGAGATTCATTTGTTTAAACATAGTAACAAACTCCTCTGGCGTTGCTCTTTCTGTTTTATTGTTGCTGCTATTCCTCATAAAATAGGGGAGATATCGTAAATTAACATAAGCAATAACTTTCAATGTAAAAGAGAAATCATTCAATGTAATAGAGATGTCTTCACAAATAAGGAGTTATCTTACTTTTTAACAGAAATATCTCTCATGTTTTGAAAGATATCTCCTAAACACTTAATGGATGTTTTTAAATGTAAAAGAGATATCACTCAATGTTTTCATAAATAAGCCAATATCTTCCTTTTTAACAAAAATACATCTTATGTTTTGAAAGATATATGCCAACACTTAAGAGATATCTTTCAATGTAAAAGAGAGATATCTCTGTACGATACTGAGATATATCTCCTACATCAAAAGATACCTATGAGGAAGATATATCTGTTTAAAATAGAAATATATCTCTGTAACTGGAGAGATATTTCTCACAAATGGAAATATATCTCTCAAATGAGGTTAAATATATATGCCCCTAAGTAAAAGAATATCGCATGACGTTCAGGAGATATATTTTCTGTGGTACAAAAATATCTTTCAGCATGAAAGATATAACTCTATGGTGAAAGAAATCTCTTTGATATAAGAGATATATCTCTATTACTATTTAATAAAGTCAGAGATATATATTCGATTTCATACAGACATCTCCAACAATAGGGGAGATAACTCCTTATGGCACAAACTTACACATATTTTGTGTGAAATATGGTCATTGACTTGTTAAAATTTATAATGATTAACGAAATGGAAAACGAATTGTTAAAATTTACTAGAAACACTTTTAATTAATCATGTGAAATAAAGAAATATATCTTACACTTAGTTATTTGTAATATAAGTTGAATTATGAAATCATGTACTTTCTTAAATCAACATATATTTTAATATTATCTATTATCATATAGCTCTAATTGGTAGGAGAACTATAACTAGATTGACCATGTAGAGATGTGTGCCTGTAATTTGATAGGGCTATTAATATTCGATCATATGGTGTTAAGGTCATTTATCAGGGAGGTGTTTATGATTACCTGGCAAATAAAAATTCTAAGGAAATAAGGGAGTTTGGCACAGGTTTGTCGGTATGTCAGCTTCACGTTAAAGGTCTCCATATTTGACCGTCTGTAGACGTGCAAATTCATATATGCCACTGGCACTGTCCTCATTCATAGCATAAAGCTCAATGCGCTTGCATAACGAAATCTCTCGAATACCTGACCATAACAGACCCATCACCAACCCATGATTTTTCATAATGTTACACTTTTCTTATCAATGCGCGGATATAGACCAGGAATGTGCATGGTTGACTCAAAGCTACACACATTCCAATCTAATATCCTCAGCTGACAGTATTCCTAATCTATGGCCTGTTAGAGACCTAAACTTTCTTGCAGATATATAGTATTGCGTTTACTGATCATTTAACGGAGACGTGGCTAGATAATTCAGCTGAGCAGAAAATTGTCTCTCTTCCACAAAAACGGGCTTGATTCATATTGTACTTCTATTAAATGCAACTAGTTTTAAATGTTTTTTTTATTAAAGTCAAAAAAGTAGTAAAAAGTACAAATTTGCTTCAGAAATGTGTTTTATTAAAGTCAAAGAAGTAAAACACAATTTTTGTTTCAGAATGTTTGCTTAAAGTCAATTGTATAATCTGCCGTTCCGTTCCACAGGTGAAATAACAGTTGCGACGCAATTATATCCAGAAAGTATCCATAAGAGCCAGGGAAATGTCTAATAATTATTATTAACTGGTAAGGTTGTTCACCTGCGGAACGTTTCTTAGTAAACACAAAGTTGTTAACCTTGGCTTTGTTAACAATGACAGAATGGTCAGTATGATAAGATATAACATGACTTTGCATTACATTTGAATTCTTATAACGTTCAGATATTTTTCTTATTTAAAAATGTCGTATGTTGCTAGCTTGTGAAATGTATGTGAATTTTGTTTCTTTTGCTAGTTTTACGAATCAAACCAAAGACTTATAGTTTAGTAGAATACACTTGTATAAACTATGGTTCAACTTATCTAATATTACAGCTTTATTTCATGATTATTATATGAAAATTATGCTCTAATATTGTAAATACCACGCAATCAATTTACAAAACTTTAATTATTTACCATCGTTGTTTGGGTACTGGTCTGTTTCTCTGACTTCCAGTCAGATGGCTTATCTATTTTATCTCAAAAACATAGTACATTTTCACAATACAGGAATGACATACATACAGAATAAGGCGACTGCGGGGGATGGTGTGAAACTGTGCTATCTAAATTGTGTAACACATGCAAGGATTCAATTTTCTTTGAATTTCACATCAATTTGTTTATTGAGAATAAAAGAGACTCTGTTACATTGTGACAGATATTTCAATCAGAACCAAATGTCTCATGATAGAAACATTTTCCTGTATACCGTGTTGCACCTCAATATAAAAACGAACGGTATTCAGATGTTGTGTTAGTGAAAGTAACAACACAAACTTAATACCGTTACCTCACAAGTTATTAACGAGTGCCGTCTGGCAGAGGGGGATTCCAGACCGATTTTGCCGGCATTGGCAAAATCACCAGAAAAGCCGATCCGGTATTAAGAAACGACTCTCCTCTCGCAAATAATTACTAAGCTTATAAGTCTCACTGCCATGAAATCGCGATTTTTTGGCCATGCGCACAATCTCCCCAGTTTACACATACATGTATATTATTCACGAATGATTTGGATAGATCGCCGGATGGATGGATGGCTGGTTGTTATGAATGGATGGGTAGGTGGATGAATCAGTTCATGGGTGGATGGAAGGGTGGTAAGGTCGATGGTTGGGTGGATAGATGTATGGATTTGTAAGACCATTGACAGTGTTATGTATAAATATGTACATTTGTATTTATTCACATGGACAGAAACTCTAGTACTTAAACGGTATAAACATATATCTATTTAACCTTGTGATATATGTGTATGTAAATACAAGAAAAGTAGTTCAACCCAGAACAACTTATGAAAAAGATTGCATTAAACAAATACTTTACAAAGGAAAACGTCAAATTAACAGGACAAGCTGGCTTATCGCTACTCTTAGAATATTTTGTGGGAATTACATTTTAACAAGGAACAACATGTTAAACCTTTGTGGACAATCTGAAAGTCATTTACGTTAACGTTATTTAAGTTTAAAAGAAAAATACGGATTAAAATTCCGTCTCTGACCTAAATGATAAGGACATCAAGGGGGGTGGGGTGGGTTTTTTTTGTTTTTTTTTGGGGTTTTTTTTTTTTTTTTTTTTTTTTTTTTTTTTTTTTTTTTTTTTTTGGTGTGGGTGTTTGTGCACCGCTAATTAATTACAATTCAAGCTTTACTTACTAGTTCACTCAAGCGGTGTCGCTAAATTTATTGTTGATCCGCATTTTATTCGGAAAAGAAATACGGAACTAGCCTTATATCACAACTTTATTTTACACTCTACGTGGTGTACAAAAAAGGTATATAATACATATCCGTACGACCTTCATGCGTATTTATTTCTATATTTTGTTTCACTTACATTAGTTCGCTGATGGCTTTTGGAGTCGGTTCGGCATCAGCGCCATCTTTCGTGTTAAATATTCACCATATTAGTTGGTTGATGCAGTCAAGCCGAAGCCATATTCAACAACCCTTCCTATTGCTCATCAAGTGATATTTCGAGGAGTTGCGAAACGTTTGCTTAGCGGTGCGAAGTAACGACCTGGTGGCCAAGCAGACCAGCGGCGTGAAGTTTGCGGCCTGGCGTCTTAGTGCCCCAGCGGCCTAAATATTATTGAAATACTACTTGTTCAAAGCAGATACATTAAAAGTACGTTTAATTCGCAAAATAAGCGATTTTTAATAATGAAATATACCATAATTATCTTAAATATAAATAAATCTGCTAAAATAGCTTGGCCCCCAGGCCGTTAGGCCGCCAGGTTGCTGTGTTGTTGATGAAGAAAATCTAATTGTTTTTTATAATGAAACAATATTTCCAATGTTTCTGCTTGGTCGCCAGGCCGCCAAGTTCACGCCGCTACGCCGCCATGCCACCAAGCTCACACCTCTAGGCCACCAGGCCTTAAACTTAATGTTCATCTTTCAGGTGTGTTGTAAATTCTTTCAAATATTATTGAAATAAATTGTTTTGAGGTTATTTAAATTGATCCTAGATTAAGGGTGTGCCTATCATTTTATTGTTCCTTCCATGGAAGGGACACTTAAAATTGTACAGACACACTTGACTGAAGAATGCTGCACGTAAGCCGTTTTTCGGTGTGTTTCCGTTATAAATTAAATGTTGTGATATTGTAAATTGGAACAACTAACAACCAATAGCCGTTCTTTTCCGTACACGCTACATGTTTACGTTACTGTGGTAACTTCACTGGGTAAGCTATAGTCTCGCTATTTGCACTTCGAAGGCAAACCGATTGTACAGGTTGACATTTAATAGCTGTCCGCCTTCTACAAAATGGTGTGACAGTTATAAAATATCAGATCTATGAAAGGGGTCACACTGAAACGCCAAATTAATTAGGCTAGGTAAGCTATTGCACACATATACAAAATAAGCCGTAGATCTATTGCACGTTGGACTTGCAGAAATCGCCCGACAATGTGTTTGCTTTTGCATTATGAGTTTGACAAATAGCTGAAAGAATGTTAATTTACATATCGTTTGCATAGCGTAGAAATATGCTAATATTGTTGCTGGAAGTATTGGCGCGAACTTACCATGTGACCATATAAAAGCAGATCTAGGGTGACGTAGTAACAGGCGCGTGGGGTATTAAATATTGTAAATACTAATGCCTGAATTTGCTTCAACTTCAAATATATAGAAAGATGTGCCCTAGAAGGAACTTTTGGAATGCCATAACTTGTATCTTATCTGGAATGTACTTCACAGTGGTATGAATAATACGAGGATTGTTCATAAATATTAATGCATGAAGAACGATATCTCGCTCAATAATGCGAAATTCAGGAGGAAATCAAGATTATTGAGTAAATAAATAAGTTAGCTTTACATTGACACCACACCCATTAAAATCCGTTCACTTTAGCTGTGTCTATCGCTCGCTAAACATTACCTACTCATGTATACTAATACAGAAATGGTTGGAAGAAGGTCAGCGTAAAAGACATTTTTTTTATGAAATAGTTCTGTTTATGGGCATAATGAAATGTCTTTTTCGACAGTTATTCGTTGGTTTAAGAAATTCAAATGTTGGTTAGTTTCAACAGAAAATGCACCGCATGGCCGTCGGCCGAAAACAGCACATAGACAATCACGTAGTGGTTAAAGATGCCTAATTTGTATGCAAAGTTCTATGGATTGGAATCCTGACCAGATAAGTTTAATTTTTACATAATTATTTTTGTTAAAGTGATTTAAAAAAATGTATGTTCTTAATAAATTTGTGACACTGCTGGATGAAGAATGACATTACGTTCAGTCCAACATGCAAATCTTGGAAATGCGTATATGACAAAATTACCTACAAGCTTATTTATGAAAAATATTTTAAAAAGCAATATAAATATCACGCCTCATGAACGATTCAAACTAGGAACCAATATATCTACAGCTTCAAGTCCCATGATCACATTTACAAGTAGCTCTCATTTTACCAATAAAGATGTCTTACTGTCTTTTTCTTGAAGAGACACTTTAAGGTGGGTCAGTACCTTTCGTTGCCGAAATTAAAAGTTGTCATATTTGTTTAAAATTTGAAACATGGGTACATCATGTCAACATACGTTGCATGGTAACGTTTTCGTTACTGTGACGTCACATGACGTCATTTGACAACGCCCTCTAGCGGCACGGTACCAGAAACAACCCGTCATATGATAATTGCTATATTTTGTTGTCATTTTTGGACCGATATTCATATTCTAAATTGTGTTGTAATGCTTTAAAGTTTTTCTTTCAATCCATGTGTATAAAATTGTAATTTTGTAAACAACTGATATCGCAATCCCGCCGAAAACGTCAAAAAGACGTCATAAACGTCAACATTTCACTCCACAAATTTTCGCTTTTAGAAAAATTGCAAAAAAACTAGACGGTGAAAGGTTTTTAAATTTTAACAGTGTATTATTTAAGAAATCTTCAACTCAATAATTGAATAAAAAAGAAAGTGTTCGACTTAGATTTTTCAGTACGCGCTCTTGAATAATGTCTCTGTAACGTGAAAAAAGTGATAACGTTGCTAGGAACGTCAATGCGAAATGATCGTTCATGTAATTAAACTACATGTAGCATCATGGTTTAACCACTTTAAAACTATTTTCATTTAACAACGCCCTCTAGTTGCAGCGTGCTGGAATCATTCCGTCATGAAGTTTTTTATATAACCTTATTGAATCATATTTATTTTCTGGCTGTGAATTCTATTAAGTCCATTCGAACTCGTATTTTTCAGAATAGTATCACGTAAACGGTAAAAGGACGGCGTTTGAAAGATGCCGCTCATTTCAAGACAACATGTCACTGATCCCTTCTATTTTCTGCGTTTTATTATTATCAAAGTGTCAAACTCCACGCTGAAATGTCAATATGTTCAAATCGGCCTAATATAGCTACATATTTATCTTTACTTTGAGTATATAGAATGAACTAACCTTAAAAAAAATTATAACGTTTAATTTTACAGCCCCGAGATATAGAAAACCATTCTTCAATTTATAACATTTAAATTGATTCTAACTTTATAAAGACCCGCTATTCAATTCTATTGGGTCCCTTCTGCTATTTTTGACTCGAACCCATGTCTTTCAGCCTATGCATGCAGCGACTTGCACCACAAAAGATTATACTTCGGGTGAAAATTTGAAGATTTCTGCAAATATAATTTCGATTTAATCAGTTATGCCTTTTCAGCTGCTTAAAAAACTGTGCTAACCAGCGATCATGTGTCGTAACAGGTAACATGTTAACGAATGGGTGTTGTTTACGAAATTTAATAAAACTCATTGCATCCTGATTATACCAGAGCCGGTTGAAATAGGTTATACTGCAGTCAGAACTTTGTCAGAAGGAGGTTAGAGCCCGTTGGTCATTTTAACCTTTCAGGCAGTTTCCCTAACAATCGTTCCATTGAAGAACAAGTACTAGAAAGAAAGGGTGAAAAAGGGAAAGAAGGAAAGGAAGGGACGAAAGCACATGAGAAAATAATGAATAAATAAATAAACATACTGCTGACATTCGAGATACAAATATATTGTGTTTTTAATAGTGAGCTTTTATACTTGCATTATGTTCTGCCACCTATCTAAGAAGTTTGCAACGTACATTGAACGTGACGCAAATGACGTCATTGGTATTGAAAACAGATTCCGTTAGAAATATGGCTGTCAGAGTGAAGGGAAAGTTTTCTAGTGTAACAAAACTTAAAAAACAACACAACTTAAAAATTTCTTCGATCAGTTGTACCACATGTTGTGATGGTGATGAATGTTTTAGACACGGGAGAAGGGTCGTAGAGCTTGGTATATTAGTAGATGGACTGAGCGCGTGCCTACATTGCCATAAACGGTTGTCTCTGTGTGATATAACAGGAGAAACTATTCAAGGTTTAGGTTCAATTTTATATATCAAATGTTTCGAATGTGGACTTGAAAGTGCGGTACCAACAGGGAAAAGGCACTCGACGAAGGAAAGTACAACAAAGAGATGCTTTGACGTGAACACAAAGCTGGCAGCAGGTAGGCCTATACATGTTTCATATTTCTGAATTATTTCGCCCTTTATCTATGTAAGTGAAATTCCCGTGAATAAAAGAACAATTGAAACTTTGAATAAAAACCACTTCTTGTCAGTGATTGATGGCAGGTTTAACTGTAATTATAACTGCTAGGCTACATGTAAATGTATGGTGCTCCGTATATAACAATTTCTCACTGGTTTTACTGTATTATAATTGATGATTGGACTTCATTTTAATGTGTTTTCTTTGTCTTCCAAAGTAGTTTTGAGAGCTTCATCCCAAAAAACAAAATGTTGAATGCAAAATTGTGAAAAAATATTAACTAGCTATTAACACCTGAGACAATTCAATCTGAGACAATCTCTTCGTCTTTTATACACAATAGAAAACGTTTTATCAAAAAGTTGATCAGAAGTAACAAAAAGACAAGTTGGTTTTGTTACTAGTAGTACGAATTTATTTTAGTTTGCTTACAACGAAAAGCTCCGCAAAACTCATTCCAGATGTCATCACACTCGCGAGAGAAAGGCAGCGAATTTTCCATAATTACAACCAATTTACAGCTGGGTGAACTGAGGCTCATGTGGCATCAGTGGCTTTGCCTAAGGATCCGTGTACCTCGTGCTAGGGCTAGGATTCGAATCCGGGACCTCCTATCGTGGCCCACAAATTGGTTGCAATTGGTAACATACAATAAAAAATATACATAAGTCTTTCATGTTTAAACTTGTAGCAATGCTGAACGCTGGAGTGGGTGAGCAACAAGTAAATAATATATTGGCAGAGCTCAATTTACCCTGTATCTCCAACAAAACATTGAAGAAGCGTGAAAGAGAAATTGGAGCGACTGTTGCGGAAACCGCCTATATATCTTGCGAAAGAGCTGTTAAAGATGAACTAGATTCAGAAAGGTACATGCATTTATTATACATATACATTATATATCTAAAAGTAATAGATTTTTGCTTGAGTATTTGCGATTTGTCTCAATATCTGTACAGGTTATCATGCGATATCAATTATTATAGTTACCAGAGACGATCTGGCAGTACAGTTAAATTATACCTTTATGCACCATGCTTCTCTGTCCGTCCTCTTGTTCGTAAGTCTCTCCCACCTCACGTTCGTCCGGCTGTCTGTTTGCAAAATTTGTCGGGGCTATTTATCGGCAACAAACTTGGAATTCAAAGAAACCTAACAGAAGTGTTTAGTACCGTGCTTTGTTGTGAATATCCTCGGTAATTGCGCTCGGGTGCTTTTTACTGAGTTATTGCAATTTGCTTTTTGCATACTAGTATACAGTCAAACCCGTGTTAAAGACCACCTCCTAATAAAGACCACACTGCGATAAAGACAATGGTTAACAATGATAAATATATTAAATATACTGTATATAAATATACTGTTTTTTCTTGCATTTCTCATATTATGGATATTTTTTATAAACATGCAGCTTTCGAACACCTGAGCCTCAGGTTTCTACTGACGGTGGCTGGCAAAAAGCGTGGCAACGGAAGAAATTACAATAGCTTATCAGGTAATGTGATTAAATACGGATGTTTTGTTCAAATAATTGGCTAATATGTTGCTAATATTTCATAGATTTTACCTTAATTGTAATAGAATCTTATCAATTTATTTTCTAAGTTTCCCAGAAGCGAAGTCAAGGTAGCTTTTCTACCTTCTAATATGAATGTCGCGGGTTCGTATAATGTCATGGGCATTTTACCGGACCGTAGTTCTTCCATAGATCAAATGCTTCTACCTTCTAATCCGAATGTCGCGGGTTCGTATAATGTCGTGGGCATTTTACCGGAGCGTAGTTCTTCCATAAATGAAATGCATATCGTTGTAACATAAACTACGAAAGCGAAAAATAGAAATTATTCATTCTATGATCTTATATTCTAGGACACGTGACAATGATTGGAATGAAAACACGAAAGTGCCTTACATACGGTGTCGCTAAAAAACGATGTAAAATATGTTCAGCAGCTCACAAGGCAGGGAAAGTGGTCAGAAAACACATATGTAATAAATCTTACACTGGATCAGCTAAAGGAATGGAACCATATCTGACAATCAAAAGGTTTAAAAACATTAAAGAACAAAGGATTGTTTGTTAAGAGACTGATTATGGATGATGATACAACTACCTTTATGCGAGCAAAGAAAGTAATCTCTACTGATCTGGAAAAGTCTAGTGATAAAAACCATGTAACCAAGGGTTTTACTAATGAACTATACCGGCTGAGAGACAAAAATAAAATGCCAATCAGCGTTATCAACTACCTAACGCGTTGTTTCACTTTTGCCGTCAGTCAAAATGAAGGAAACCCTGAAGAGTTGAAGAATAATCTTTCCGTAATATTACCACATGCCTACGGCGAACATGAGCACTGTCCTGACACGTGGTGCAAATTTCATGAAAAAGGCGAAATGTACAAACATTCGTCCCTGCCTGGAGGAAAAGATCTAACCGATGAACAACGCCGACAAGATATTGCTGCCGTAATTGAAAAATATACAACGGAAGACATGTTGTCAAAACTGACAAATCTACAGTCATCTAACTCAAATGAAAACTTAAACTCAATGATAGCGAGAAAGGCACCTAAAAGTCAACATTTTTCTGGGTCCGACAGTCTTGACTTTCGTGTAGCTGCAGCAGTTGCCCAAAAGAATGAAGGTCATTCATACATGTTACAGGTTCGGCAATAGTTGCATTTATTAAAAGTATATTAACAAACGAATGAAATTTGTGAGTGAGTGAATGGACTAATGCAAGAAAAAATGAACTGACTGATTTATTAATAACTGCAAGTTTAAAAGTATATAAATAATTTGAACACGATCTTTTCGTATAAAAGAAGCTTTACATTATTGTACGATAAAAACATCACGTTATCCACGGGCAACACGTGCGGTAATTGACGCACGCGCAAAATCGCATTCCGTGCTTGTAAGTAACAATGGAATGTTGCTATGCGTTGAACATACTAAAGTCACTGTGATTCATTACTACGTCTTACATACGAATTTTTACCACGCATCTGAATTTGTATTTTAATCAAAAAGATAAAATACAGGGACACATTAATTATTTCTTAAATAAATACACAATTTATTAAATCATTTATTTATCCTCATAATGTGAACCAAAAGTATATCTATGGTGTCTGTTTTCAGGTTAACGCAAACCATGCTTTATCTCCTGGTAAATATACAAAAAAGAGGTTTTCTGCGCTTGATGAAAGAAGAAAAGAAGAAAGCGACTCTCCAAAATCTGTAAATTTTAAAAAGAAGGCGTTTTGAATTAAAAAGAGGAAAAGAAAAAACAGAAGATATCAAGATGCAGATAACAGAAGGAACGACTTATCAAACAGGAATAGAAACTGATTCAAGTGTTGACGATTCTGCGCTCGAAGAAATTCCGTATCCTCTTCTGCCACCACAAGAAAAGACGGGTTAATCTTTCAGACGCCACAGCGATTATATTCGACATTGAAACTACAGGATTTGGTATGTCCACACTATTTCATAGTAATGTGCAATCTCCCCATCAGAGCGTAATACTTTATATTGCAAAAGTCTGGTGAAAAAAACATATCAACAGAAAACAATTATATTTTTTCATGCTAGTTGTGTACATTTAAACAGTGCATGCTATGATAGTACGTGAAACAAAATACGCATGTCATCTTTTAGTTTGTCTAATCGACAGTCTTTGGTATGAACCCGCGACTTCCTTAATTTTTTTTTAGTTTATAAAAATTACTACACATGTAACTAATACTGGATCACGCTCGTTGGCACATATGGTCGAATTGTTGTGGAGGAAACCGGAGCACTCGAAGAAAACCACATTGATCGGCTTGGTGACCACATAACAATCATACATGCCGACACCATGTATCGAACCCGGGTCGCAGCGGTTGGAAGCCAGCACTCGATCCACTGAGCTAGCTGGACAAACGGCTAATTTCCCTAAGCCATGTACCATTAGGATATCGAGAACGTTCTGTAAATACTTCTAACACGGATATGTCTTAGAGTTGAATCCATTTTCATGATATAAAACGTCTGAATGTTTTAACATATTCAATAATGAAAATACTCATGTAATCTTCTATGATCATTTTAAAGAGCAAATATCAACAGTTTTTACGGCGCTGTAATGGCAAATGATTGTCCCGGGAAATAAGTTATTTACATAGTACTGCCTCATTACGTTAGCGCATGCGTATTTCGTACAGCGCCTACTTATTTCCCGGGACAACTATTTACCGTTACAGAGCCTGTAAACTGACATGCGAAACACTTTTTTATTTCGAAATTACGAAATACATGTTGTAAAAAAGGACTAACATTTCGTAAAAACGAAATAATATTTTGTTAAGACGAAATAACATATTTCAGTATTTCGAAATAAGAAAAATGTATCATAATTATGTCAATCTAAGGGCACCGTAGGCTATTCCATTTGCCAATATTTATCGGAAACAAATTATATGTACGTGTTACTATATTTCTACTTTTCAGCTACTGATTGCGACATTATTCAAATAGCAGCAAAAAATCAAGACTCAGACGATATTTTCAATGTGTTTGTTTATCCAGCCGGCGGGATAATTCCCAGTAAAATAACAAGTCTGACTGGAATAGAAGTACATGGCTCAAACATGTACATGAATTTTGAGCATGTACCATCAGTGAATATTGGTTGTGCATTAGGGATGTTCTTTAATTGGCTGGAACAATTTGGTAACGTACTTTTACTTGCCCATAATGCTAGGTTTGACGCACGTGTGTTTGTGAATGCGTGTATCAAACATGGATACATACATAAATGTAGCATGATATCAGCATTTGTTGATACACAGGGCCTACTGAAAAAGGTGTTTCCTGGTCGTGGGCCTAAAGGTTACAATCAGTCGGTACTAGTGAAAGACCTTCTAGGCGTTTCTTACTCTGAACATAACGCAACGGAGGATGTGGAGGCACTGTCAAAACTTGTACGTCTGCTACCAGAAACTGCCAGCATAGAAGGAAACACTTTTATAGTTCAAACAGTAATTTACAATTTACAACGTTTAAAAAATAAAAAATGTTTATTGCTTCATATGATGTGCTCATCAGACAAAAGTGGATTAGCAAAAGACAAGCAGGCGTTCTATCAGGAAAAGGTTTTAATCTACAACATCTTAAACTCATATATTCTAGAAATGGTGAAAAGGGTTTAAAACAACTATTAGGAGACAACAGTCGAAGAAATAGTAAGCTTGTAGAGTATTTTGCTGCAAATGTATAAATAATACATTACCAATACAAAATGTCTTGTGTTATCTTTTAAGGTATACGAGTTAGACAGCATTAAAATATTTTTAAAAAACATGATGTTACATGTAGTTTAATTACATGAACGATCATTTCGCATTGACGTTCCTAGCAACGTTATCACTTTTTCACGTTACAGAGACATTATTCAAGAGCGCGTACTGAAAAATCTAAGTCGAACACACTTTCTTTTTATTCAATTATTGAGTTGAAGATTTCTTAAATAATACACTGTTAAAATTTAAAAACCTTTCACCGTCTAGCTTTTTTGCAATTTTTCTAAAAGCGAAAATTTGTGGAGTGAAATGTTGACGTTTATGACGTCTTTTTGACGTTTTCGGCGGGATTGCGATATCAGTTGTTTACAAAATTACAATTTTATACACATGGATTGAAAGAAAAACTTTAAAGCATTACAACACAATTTAGAATATGAATATCGGTCCAAAAATGACAACAAAATATAGCAATTATCATATGACGGGTTGTTTCTGGTACCGTGCCGCTAGAGGGCGTTGTCAAATGACGTCATGTGACGTCACAGTAACGAAAACGTTACCATGCAACGTATGTTGACATGATGTACCCATGTTTCAAATTTTAAACAAATATGACAACTTTTAATTTCGGCAACGAGAGGTACTGACCCACCTTAAAACGAAAGAAAGGCATATGTTAATATTGATTAAAGTGAATAGAATATGGTTATATCAATATCCTATCAATAAATATTCTGGGATTTTAATACTTTATCCACAGTGCAAATCATGACTTAGATCTGTTATAACTTTTGGGACGTTTGTCGAACGACTACCGTACCAGAGGGAACTTAGCTGAGAGAAATAGTTCCAAGCGGAGTAATATCTACAGTATATTTGCCTATAAAATCCCCAATTAAATTGCATGTTCGCAGTTCGTTGTAAGGTACTGTGTCACATTCCTGTCAGTACAGTTTCATAAAGGATATACCAGGGGATTCATATATCATTTCTCAGCCTGCCATTCTTTAGGTTTTAACATAATCTAAATGCCTTTACTATTTTCTTTTGCCACAATAAAAAACATTTTTCTAAGTAATTTAGAAATATGTGTTTTATCTGCATTATTCTGGTGTAGCAGTAAATTAGTGCTCTGTTTCATTTAACATCTGCCTGGGAAGGTCATTCATTTTCTTAAGGGGATACATTTTGAGAGAAAATTTCCAATGAAATTGGTTCCAGGTAATAACAATGATTTGACCTGTCTTAGTGGGGTCATATGTTTAGAACCAGTTGGTAACTTGCAAGACTTATCAACAATAATTATTAGTTGCTATAAATGCTTAATGAGTTTATGAAATTTTATGAAAATGTTATGTGTGTGCTTTCCATTAGAACTTTGAATATCTCACAAGCATGTTTTGTGTAATTATTAGATAATAAATAAGCTAATTAATATCCCATTAGTAACTTTCAAGCTGCCCTTTCAAACATGTAGGATGTCATATACTGGCCCGTACAGATGTATAAAAGTAGTACATCAATTAAAATCATCTGCCACTCTCTCTACTCATTGATCTGGCACCAGAAAATAATTAATTAGAAACAATTCTAGCAGGCATGACTAAATTGTATTCATCACTTGGTCATACTATCATCACCAAACCTACAAAACATTATAAATACAAATGTATCATACGGTGTTCACCATAAAAAACATCCAAAAACAGCCAGCAAATATTATTTAAAGGGGGGCATTGATTGAAGCATACACATAGCTTTATACTACTGTTGTCTATTAAATGTCATTGACAAACATTCTTTTCAATCTTTTTATCAGCTATTTATTTATGCCAGCAGAGTGTGCACTTTAGTAGCCAGTACCACCTGGTAGCATGTGTACACGTAAGTATGTATCTCTGAAGGGTATTATTTTTCAGCAAGTATTGTCATATTGTAACAATACAAACATTAAATTTTTACCATTATACCATTAAATATTTAATGTACTTTTCTTTAAAAAAGCTTTATATCCCATCATTAAAAAGTTTGGTATTTTCCCCATGACAGACATTTTCTCTTTTAGCTATACTTCTAAATACATGCTGATGTAATTTATTGCCGCGATAATGGTAATGCCCCTCACAGAATAACCTCTACAACTTAATGGCCATTTTATAGCTTGCCAGGTGGTTGACTTTATCGCTACATTAAATGCCTATTAAGCTATTCAAACTGAGATGTCCAGCATTGGTAGATTACCAAGAATTTTTGTTAAAATCTCATTAATATTCATAGAAATTAACTGTGTTTAAACAAAATGCAGTACCATAAGCTCTTTAGCTTGGCCAGTGTTAAGAAGGGGGCGGTGCTTTTATACTTTATGGGTGAAAGTGGGAGGTTTTGTTCAGCTTCATTTTTCTTCATTTTCCAGAAGTGCAATCACAGATTTGTAGACAATGTTCAAATTGATTAAAAAAATCCATCAATTCTGGATCAAAATGCACGTAACTTGACAGGGGGACTGTTTGATGTATGAACTTAAAAACTGACTCTAAGAATTTTGATAAAACATTCCATTCAAACTTTATGACCCTTTTGGGTAGGTGGTACATGAAAATGCCAGCACAAACTTTGATTTTACTATAACTTTTTCCCTAGGGGAAATAAATTTAATCCAAGATATCGTTTTGTAAATCATACCATGTAAATGCCTCGCAGGAAAATTTGACCACCCAGGTTGAATAATGGAAGAGTTGAATCACATTTTAGAAAAACACAAAAAATGCATTTGCGCAAATATGCAAAGTAATAATAAAAAAGCCGTTACATAGTTGAAAAGGAAATTTCATAAGCTTTAAAATAATATGCAGCTTGTCTATACTTTCTTTTATAAGGAAGACACAATCGGCATCAGTTCAACACCCCCTGGTTTGAAATTAATATCAACACAGTTAAATTTCTAATTTAATTGAGTTTGAAATATACCAGATTCTTCGTTTCAAATTCTTATAAAAAGCCAGTAATAATTGCTTTTCAAAAAAGTTGATATCCGTTGATATCCGCATTTCTTTTGCAATAAATAGCGTACTCATTCATAGCTAAATCACGAAGAACAATGGTGTAAGATTTGTTTGGTATTCCTTGTCTTATACATAATTTTATTTTTATCAACAACTCATAAAGTACTTTTATTGTACATTTTGTGACGATTTCAGTTATATTAACATCTGGGAATCCTGTTAACTGATTTAATTGATCAACTGATCCCGGAAGACTATAAGGCCTATCCTCGTGTGAGTATTGTTTAATTAAATGTGTTTCGGAAGTACGGAGTCCATTCAATATCAAGTACTTCATCATTAAAGTTATATAAAACAGGAAGCTTGCTTATATTTCATTCACATATTAACTTAATTTAAAGTGTCTGATGTCACTCAGCTTTTTATCAAAGCTATTTATTCGTATTTCTTACAGCGACTTCCGAAGACAGGGCTTTGCATCAACGAATTCTTATGTAACTGACGGGTAAGTTTTGTTTAATTTACTTTAAGCCTCATGTATGTAAACAACTAACTCAGTCAATTCGATTAGCATAGATTTTGACATGTAGATCAAATCGAGGTTATTTTCTGAACATTGAGTGACTTATTGATTTGAAATATTGAAAAATCGTCGGTTTTGAAATCTATTGGTTTATAAACAAGGATTCTTCTGATATTTAATTTATTGCAGTTTTTCCATTCGACTGAATAATCTACTTTGTATTGGCCAATATACAAAATATCCATATTTTGTTCTTCGTAAATTCAAAGATCAATAGTGCGATCATGCCCCTATATTGCTCACACGAGTACCAGCACTTACCTCAGGAAATGACTTGTTGCTAAAAAAATAACTTTTCGCTTAAACTTACCGGCTGAAAGGAGGCAGTCAGTTGCTGTTAAGTCACTGGTGACAAGAGGTTACTAAAGGTTGTTAAGGAAGTCACAGGTTGCTAGCTAAACTCATTGGTTCCTGGAGGACTAAATTGTTGATAAGAAGGCCTCTTGCTCCTTGGGGAACACACTATGTGCTAATGCAGCCACTTGTTGATAGGGAACTCTCTGATTATTAGGAAAAGACGTTGTTGCTACGGAAGCCAATGGTTGCTAAGGGATTATCTTGTTTCCTATTAGGAACTCATTGGTTGCTAATGAAGTCACTGGTAAAAAAGATAACTATCTGGTTGCAAAAGGAGACAAAATAGTTGCTAAGGATGTCACTGGTTTGTAGGGGAAGTCACTGGTTGCTAGGGAAGAAAGTTGTTGCTAATTATGCTGCTGGTTGGTAGTTGCTAAGGAAGTCACCAAATGCTACCTTAATCGCTGGTTGCTATAGAAACTCATTGGAAGTATTTGAAACTTAAAACAATATTCTTTTCAAAACTGCAAGGCCCGTTATATAATTATTTTGCATGGAGTATTGCTAGTGGTCCAGTAAGTTTATTCAAGTCATACCCTTTGCTAAAAAATTACTTAGATTATTTGAGAAACACTGTTTTTCTTTTTTTTTTGGAAAGGATTGACCCAGTTTAAAAAAATAATTTCACAAATTTAGTGTCAAGGTCACTGTTCTTTGAATAGAATGACTGTTACCAAACATACAAAAACAGTATGATCTGATTAAAAAAACTTACTTTGATGGAGTCATATTTTGAACAAATTTAGGTGCAAAGCAATATCTCGATGTTTGAGAGGTGTGTGGACAAGAAAGGCTGTGTCACTCAGATTAGCAAAAAAGTGTCATAATTGAACTCTTGTTGTGTTTGCCTGCTGAAGTACTGTATGCAAACATTGTTGCGGGCGCAATAAACTCGAAATACCTTTGTTCATAGTAGCAGAAAAATTCATCAATAGTCTATTCTAAACATTTAATGCCTGCAAAATAGAAGTGCCATCTGTATTGATTGTATATCTTCAAATACCTACTAACTAAACATAACTTGATTGATTTATCGTATTTTCGCCAAATGAGGTGATCTCCGTTGTAAATGCGTATCATATAATATACAATGAAACCATAAAACCAAGTTTATAAATGTAAAATTCTATGTAATAAGGTCACCGTCGATTGTTTAAACATGACGTAACATTGTTTACAGGAAAATAAAAACTCAAAGGTTTCAAGCGTTTTTCGATTTATCTCGTATCTTGTAAAATCATAACAATATTGTCAATAGATGCATTATTATCAAACTTTACCGCGCTACATTTTTAAAACGGACCTGTTTATCTGTCAGATGCCCAATACAAGGATGTTTAGGTAATTTCAATGAGTATTAAAAACAGCGCATACTGAGGTTTCATCAATGAAAAATTTAACAAAAAGAGACCAACAAACACAATATCCAGATAATTAGATATTTGAGTTCTGGATGAGAATAATTATAATAATAATTTCTCCATAACATTCCGTTGTAGACGTTTTCTGACAATTATCTTCGTGTTTTTATCAGTAATATACCTATTTAATTCAGTTTATTTCCGGTCTAGTTCTCTGAAATAGATTGATTAAGATTTTTTCCAAAGTTAACGTGATAAGTGGAATGATTAGTGCCACAAATATTGAATTTATGCAGATATGTTTTTATTGAAACTGCCGATCGACTTTCCGATCGCTTTTAACCAGTCACATCAATGATCTGAAGTACAACAGTCAGGTCAATTTTGATATAATTGCAATTGACTTTTGTTATCTAAATATTGATTATAAGTATTGCCAATAAGCAAGTTCTCATTTAAGTTACATGGCGGAATTCTAATGGCATCCAAAAATATCCCTGCAGGGGACGGTGTTGCGCTCGGTGTTGACCCCAAAACAAACACAGCTTCAAATTTCACGTGCGATGTACCCAAAACTGTAGAAAAGAAAAAATACGATTTTTTACCATTAAAACGTGAAAACGAAGCCAATACAACGCACAATAAATGTAATGAAAATGTAGTTAAAAGCTTGGCCGAAAGTGTTCCTTCGATCACCACAGTAGACACCAAACATAAAGCAAAGAAGTGTCTTCGTAAACAGAAGGCCATTGATTTAAGAGATGAGCCTAATGATGTAGTCATGAAACCACGAAAAGAATCAGAGGCCATACATTCAAGAGATGATGATTATGTAGACGTGAAACTACGAAAAGAACCAGATGGTAACCTTACGCCTTATATTTTGACGGTTCCTTTCAACGGTAAGTTTTAGTGAACACTCATCTAGATTGTTGTTTTTGATTATGATTATTATAATGATGATGGAGTAGACGATAATTTTCCAAATTGATAAATGTAGTGATGGTACTTCTTCTTTTGCTACTGCCACTGCTGTTGTTGCTACTACTTTTAATACTGTCTCCTGATAATGTAGACATGAAACCACGATAAAAATCAGAGGTCATACATTCAAGAGATGATGATTATGATGATGATAAAGTAGACGATAATTTTGCAAATTTATCAATGTGGTGATATAACTACTTTTATTGCTACTGGCAAAGCTGTTCTTTCTACTATTTCTAATACTGGGTCCTGATTATGTAGACATGAAACTACGAAAAGAATCAGAGGCCACACCTTCAATAAATGATGATTATGGTGATGATAAAGTACACGATAATTTTGCAAATTGATCAATGTGGTGATATTACTACTTTTATTGCTACTGGCAATGCTGTTGTTGCTACTATTTCTAATACTGGATCCTGATTATGTAGACATGAAACCACGATCACTATCAGAGGCCAAACATTCAAGAGATGATGATTATGTAGACGTGAAACTACGAAAAGGACCAGATGGTCACCTTACGCCCTGTATTATGACGGTTCCTTTCAACGGTAAGTTTTAGTGAACACTCATCTAGATTGTTGTTTTTGATTATGATTATAATAATGATGATGAAGTATACGATAATGTTCCAAATTGATAAATGTGGTGATGGTACTACTTCTTTTGCTACTGCCACTGCTGTTGTTGCTACTACTTTTAATACTGTCTCCTGATAATGTAGACATGAAACCACGAAGGGAACCAGAGCCATACATTCAAGAGATGATGATTATGATGATGATAAAATAGACAATAATATCAAATTTATCAATGTGGTGATATACTACTAAAACACGGCAAGCGTTGTTGCTACCTCCAACACCGGACCCTGAGCACCACGCCCCACACCCCACACCAGCACACACACGCACCTTATGCACTAACGTAGCAATCGCAAATTTATCAATGTGGTGATACAACTACTTTTATTGCTACTGGTAAAGCTTTTGTTTCTACTTTTTCTAATACTGGATCCTGATTATGTAGAAATGAAACTACGAAAAGTATCAGAGGCCACACATTCAAGAGATGATGATTATGATGATGATAAAGTAGACGATAATTTTGAAAATTTATCAATCATGTGATGTAACTACTTTTTTTGCTACTGGCAATGCTAATGTTTCTACTATTTCTAATACTGGATCCTGATTATGTAGACATGGAACTACGAAAAGAATCAGAGTCCACACATTCAAGAGATGATGATTATGATGATGATAAAGTAGACGATAATTTTGCAAATTTATCAATGTTGTGATATTACTACTTTTATTGCTACTGGCAATGCTAACGTTTCTACTTTTTCTAATACTGGATCCTGATTATGTAGATATGAAACCACAGAAAGAATCAGAGGCCACACATTCAAGAGATTATGATTATGTAAACATGAATCTTCCAAAAGAACCAGATTGTCATCTTACACCTTATATTATGACGGTTCCTTTCAACGGTAAGTTTTAGTGATAACTCATCTAGATTGTTGCTTTTGATTATGATTATTATGATGATGATGACGTAGACGATTATTCTGCAAATTGATCAATGTGGTGATATTACTATCTTTATTGCTACTGGCAGTGCTGTTGTTATCCATTATTTTTAATACTGGATCCTGATTATGTAGACATGAAACTAGGAAAAGAATCAGAGCCACACATTCAAGAGATGATGATTATGATGATGATAAAGTAGACTATAATTTTGCAAATTTATCAATGTTGTTATATTACTTCTTTTATTGTTACTGGCAATACTGTTGTTGCTACTTTTCTAAAACTGGATCCTGATTATGTAGACATGAAACCACGAAAAGAATCAGAGGCCACACATTCAAGAGATGATGATTATGTAAACGTGAAACTACGAAAAGAACCAGATGGTAACCTTACGCCTTATATTATGACGGTTCCTTTTAATGGTAAGTTTAAGTGAACAGTCATCTACATTGTTGTTGTTGTTGTTGTTAATGATTATTATAATGATGATTAAGTAGACGATAATTTTCCAAATTGATAAATGTGGTGATGTAGCTTCTTGTTATTACTACTGGCAAAGCTGTGGTTGCAACTATTTCTAATACTGGATCCTGATTATTTAGACATAAAAATACGAAAAGAATCAGAGGCCACACATTCAAGAGATGATGACAAAGTAGACGATAATTCTGCAAATTTATCAATGTTTTGATATTACTACTTTTATTGCTACTGGCAATGCTGTTGTTGCTAATTTTTGTTAATACTGGATCCTGATTACGTAGACATGAAACCAAGGAAAGAATCAGAAACCACACATTCAAGAGATGATGATTATGAAGACGTGAAACTACGAAAAGAACCAGATGGTCATCTTACACCTTATATTATGACGGTTCCTTTGAACGGTAAGTTCTAGTGAACAATCATTTAGATTGTTGTTGTTGATTATACTGATTATGATGATGATGAAGAAGACGATAATTTTCCAAATTGATAAATGTGGTGATATTTCTATTTCTATTTCTGTTGCCCTTGCTGTTGTTTCTACTACTTATAATACTGAGTCCTGATTATGTAGACATGAAACCACGAAAAGAATCAGAGGCCACACATTCAAGAGATGATGATTATGTAAACATGAATCTTCCAAAAGAACCAGATTGTCATCTTACACCTTATATTATGACGGTTCCTTTCAACGGTAAATTTTAGTGATAACTCATCTAGATTTTTGTTAATGATTATGATTATTATAATGATGATGAAGTATACGATTATTCTGCAAATTGATCAATGTGGTGATATTACTATCTTTATTGCTACTGGCAATGCTGTTGTTATCCATTATTTTTAATACTGGATCCTGATTATGTAGACATGAAACTAGGAAAAGAATCAGAGCCACACATTCAAGAGATGATGATTATGATGATGATAAAGTAGACTATAATTTTGCAAATTTATCAATGTTGTTATATTACTTCTTTTATTGTTACTGGCAATACTGTTGTCGCTACTTTTCTAAAACTGGATCCTGATTATGTAGACATGAAACCACGAAAAGAATCAGAGGCCACACATTCAAGAGATGATGATTATGTAAACGTGAAACTACGAAAAGAACCAGATGGTAACCTTACGCCTTATATTATGACGGTTCCTTTTAATGGTAAGTTTAAGTGAACAGTCATCTACATTGTTGTTGTTGTTGTTGTTAATGATTATTATAATGATGATTAAGTAGACGATAATTTTCCAAATTGATAAATGTGGTGATATAGCTACCTGTTATTACTACTGGCAAAGCTGTGGTTGCAAATATTTCTAATACTGGATCCTGATTATTTAGACATAAAAATACGAAAAGAATCAGAGGCCACACATTCAAGAGATGATGATTATGATGATGACAAAGTAGACGATAATTTTGCAAATTTATCAATGTTTTGATATTACTACTTTCATTGCTACTGGCAATGCTGTTGTTGCTAATTTTTGTTAATACTGGATCCTGATTACGTAGACATGAAACCAAGGAAAGAATCAAAGGCCACACATTCAAGAGATGATGATTATGAAGACGTGAAACTACGAAAAGAACCAGATGGTCATCTTACACCTTATATCGGTTCCTTTCAAGGGAAGTCTAGTGAACAATATAGATTGATTTGATTTGATAGATGAAGAAGAGAATTCAAGAAAGGGTGAATCTTCATTTCTGTTCCCTTTCCACTTATTCTTGATTTGAATGAAACCACGAAAAGAATCAGGGCCACACATTCAAGAGATGATGATTATGACGTGAAACTACGAAAAGAACCAAATGGTCACCTAACACCTTATATTATGACGGTTCCTTTCAACGGTAAGTTTTATTGAACAATCATCTAGATTGTTGTTGTTCATTTTGATGATATGATGATGATGAAGTAGACGATAATTTTGCAAATTGATAAATGTGGTGATATATCTACTTCTATTTCGTTGCCGCCTTGCTGTTGTTGCTACTATTATCTAATACTGGATCCTGATTATGTAGACATGAAACCACGGAAAGAATCAGAGGCCACACATTCAAGAGATGATGATTATGTAGACATGAATCTTCCAAAAAAACCAGATGGTCATCTTACACCTTATATTATGACGGTTCCTTTCAACGGTAAGTTTTAGTGAACATTCATCTAGATTGTTGTTAATGATTATGATTATTATAATGATGATGACGTAGACGATTATTCTGCAAATTGATCAATGTGGTGATATATCTATCTTTCTTGCTACTGGCAGTGCTGTTGTTATCCACTATTTTTAATACTGGATCCTGATTATGTAGACATGGAACTACGAAAAGAATCAGAGCCACACATTCAAGAGATGATGATTATGATGATGATAAAGTAGACTATAATTTTGCAAATTGATCAATGTTGTTATATTACTTCTTTTATTGCTACTGGCAATGCTGTTGTTGCTACTTTTCTAAAACTGGATCCTGATTATGTAGACGTGAAACCACGAAAAGAACCAGATGGTCATCTTACACCTTATATTATGACGGTTCCTTTCAATGGTAAGTTTAAGTGAACAGTCATTTACATTGTTGTTGTTGTTGTATAAATGATTATTATGATGATGATTAAGTAGACGATAATTTTCCAAATTGATAAATGTGGTGATATAGCTCCCTGTTATTTCTGCTGCCCAGCTGTTGGTTCTACTATTTATAATACTGGGACCTGATTATGTAGACATAAAAACGAAAAGAACCAGATGGCAACATTAAGATATATTATAAGTGACTATAACTTTTAATGTCAAGTTTAGTTAAATTATCTACTTTTATTGCTTTGTTGTTGTGTTGTTATTTAAAATGGATGCTGATTATGTAGACGAAACTTAAATTAAAGAACCAGATGGTGATGATATAGCTACCTGTATATTACTACTGGCTCCTTTGTTCAACGTAGTTCTAATACTGGACATGATTATTTAGACATAAAAATTGAATTGATTATAGGCCTGATTAATGATGATGATGACAAAGTAGACGATAAATTTTCAAATTGATAAATGTTTTGATATTTCTATTTCTATTGCTACTGGCAGTGCTGTTGTTGCTACTACTTTTTAATACTGAGTCCTGATTATGTAGATGAAACCAAGGAAAAGAATCAGAGGCCACACATTCAAGAGATGATGATTATGTAGACGTGAAACTACGAAAAGAACCAGATGGTCATCTTACACCTTATATTATGACGGTTCCTTTCAACGGTAAGTTTCAGGGAACACTCATTTAGTTTGTTGTTGTTGATTATAATGATTATGATGATGATGAAGAAGACGATAATTTTCCAAATTGATAAATGTGGCGATATTTCTATTTCTATTTCTGTTGCCCTTGCTGTTGTTTCTACTACTTCTAATACTGAGTCTTGATTATGTAGACCTGAACCACGAAAAGAATCAGAGGCCACACGTTCATGAGATGATGATTATGTAGACGTGAAACGGTAAGTTTCATTGAACACTCATCTAGATTGTTGTTGTTCATTTTGATGATTATGATGATGATGAAGTAGAGGATAATTTTGCACATTGATAAATGTGGTGATATAACTACTTCTATTGATACTGTCACTTCTGTTGTTGCTACTATTTCTAATTCTGGACCCTGATTGTGTACACATGAAACCACGAAACGAATCAGAGGCCATCCATTCAAGAGATGATGATTATGTAGATATGAAACTACGACAAGAACCAGATGGTCACCTTACACCTTATATTATGACGGTTCCTTTAAACGGTAAGTTTCAGTGAACACTCATCTAGATTGTTGTTGTTGTTAATGATTATTATGATGATGATGGAGTAGTCGATAATTTTGCGAATTGATAAATGTGGTGGTACTAGTACTTCTACTATTACTGTAACTGCTGTTGTCTATAGTACTGTTAATACTTCAATTACTTCCATCGTAACAACTACTACCAGTGCGTCATTATTAGGAAAAAAGAGAGAGTACTATTAGAAAAAATGCCATTATTGCAAGGAGGTATAGGGCATAGCCTCCGGGTAATATCGTTATTGTTCCTGCAAAATGATCTACATCTGATTTGTATCTTGACCAATGTCCAGTTCTTCTCTATTGAAACTGCGATTTCAGACAGAGTGCAGTTTTAAGCTGCGCCCTCACACGAAGCAAGGTATTATAACTTATATTAGTTTGCTGTTACGCAAATTCATAGATACAATTATAATTATAGGATCTTATAACGTACGATCCATGCATTTGGTAAAATTGGTAAAGTACTTCAACTGTTAAAATAAAAACCAAGGTGATCTCTGCATGATGTTCGTATAGCTGAATAGTTATGAGTAGTACAAATTCAAAAACACGAATTATTGATAATTCATCAGACGAAATCAATTTTACTAACCAGATACGTTCCACAGTTTCAGTACACGATTATGAAACAAAAGATGAGAATAAGTTAGATCGATCATGCCTTGAAAGTAATGGTACCAACACTAGGACAGAAACATCATTGTCACTGCCAAGACCTGAGAGTACTTCACGTCCTTTTACAAAATCAAACACTTATAATGAGCGTGCATTGTCACCACTTATGCAGAATTTACCCCCGTCCTGTATATTGCGCAATATAGATGCAAGCTCACCTAAAGTGCCTAGGCCAGTCCGGTTTTACGATGATACGGAACCTCCAAAAGAATTTTCTTACCCACAGGCTTCAGAAAGTTGTCGAAAGGTACTGATACGAGGTATTCCTGCAGATATGCCAACCGAGGATATTGCCGTTAATGTTGAAACTGAAATAGTCATGAAAAATGTTGTTGAGGAGTTAAGCGTGAACAGAACATACAAAGAAGTAGTTGTTACGTTCAAAAATAGTAAAGATAGTACTATATTTATTACACTTATATTTATATAATGCAGGCCAGTTTGCTTTTATTTACATTGTAATTGTATTAGACATTATTAATGCATTGAAATCCACCCGGACTTTTGAATTGGGTTGTTATTTTAAAGCTGTTCAGCGAAAAGAGTGTATTCTTACCTCTTCGGCATCCCTTCAGCTGCAAGGTTGGAGTTAAAACTATAGTTTGAAATTGCCGATCCTGTTTCCCCATGACATAATAAGGTAGATAATTGACTATAGTTGTCTTTAGATCAGCCAAGCTATTGTGTACGGCATAAAATTCTTAGTATTTATTCTGTTATTAACCATTCTGTTAAATTTATTACAGTGGCAGAGGAAATTATTGAGAGAGCTATTTCCGGAGAGAAAATTTTAATGACCGATAGTGAGGTAATTGTTTTGCCATATCAGCAACCACCCATAGATTGGACGAAAGTATTGATAAGCGGACTGGCTCTTGGAACAACAACTGAGGATATATCTAGATATATAGAAAGACTATGTGGAAATCGTCCATCAAACGTGATCCCCGGGGAAAATAATGGAATAGCTCTAATATATCTACAAAACCCAGATGGTACTTACCATTATACTATAACATAAACATCTAAAATGAGATACTTGTGTCGTGACTGTAAATTATAATTCAGGATTTAAAGCGACTGCACTCCAAATTCTTAGTGAATTTTATTTTTTGGTAAAATCAATATATATTCAATTTGTCAGCATCAAGATTATTTTCTTTGTGTAAGAGCTAAAAAGGTAGAAAGGTAGAAAAAAATATTTACCCAGGTTTTAAACTCTTTGTAATCTTTGCGCTTACAAAAAACTTACAGCGGCTTAACCTACTACACTACGGCGTCAGCTGATTTGATGCGAGTTAAAAATATTGATATACCAAAGAGCCCACCCCGTTAGTCACGGGGTGATATATTCTACAATAAAAGTAAGCGAAACAACACATTTTAATTGTTTCTTTTGTTAAAAAACTTGTCACGTTATCATAATACAATGCCCCTGATACAGTAATGACAATTGTTTTCTTGAAATTGAAAATTTTCTTTTTTTAGCGTAACTTGTCCATCTGGAGTGCAGTCGCTTTAATTTCTAGCATCAAATCACAAGAATAGCCATGAAACATACAGCATGGACCAAACTTTTATGACTAATGAAGTATAAGATCATACCTTCTTTAAATGCTCATGCATAAAACTAGCAACTTTAATAATCTTTGAGCTCTTTAAAATATTTAGATAAATATGCATGACATAATAGTTATAGATTATAGACAAATGGTTTATTCTGAAAAATGTCCTTTACAATCTGCTCGATTTTTTTTATTCTAAATTTTATACGATGGATATTACCCTTTTAAATGCGTTCGAAGTTTGCTTTTTAATCTTAGACTAGTAAGAATTATTACTTTTTAATTTAAAATGCCCTCGATTATTAATGAAGATTGGCTTTTGTAAGGAGGCTTAAGTGTACTTTTTTATTAGATAAATACAGAATACTGTTAGTAATAATATAACAAGTCAAATGTTTGAACGCCGCCAAATGGAGTGGGGGTTGCGATAATTAGTAATGTTGGATTTAATGTATGATGATTAACCAAACCTAATCTTTTTGCACTCTAATTTTGTTTATGGCTGGCCATTTGTTAATGTTTAATGCTAAAAAAGATGATTCTACGTCAAGTCTATAGGCATTGTTTCCTCTGTATGGAAATTGGCTGCTGTCACATTATTGAATTATCAAATCATTGAAATAATATTTTTTATTTATTTTCCTAAGTCTAGAATTTTAACATATAAATTTGCTTCAATTTATATTATTCTTGGACGATAGAAAAATTATTTCAAAGATTTAAATGAATTTGTTCCCACTATATAAATAAAGTTAATTCCACTCCGGCGAGGTTTCGATCTCTGATCTCCCGCGTGCCAAGTGGGAATATATAGCACTGCGCTATCGAGGCATTGAGTTTCAGAGCGTATAACTTCGTTTTTCACCAATACAGACGTTTGTTTCTGAATGGCGGTACAAAATGTAAACAAACGAATTTAACTTCCCAGACACTTTAAATAAAAAATGGACACATCGTAAACTTGGTAGTTTCGTAAAGAATATTCAAATATCTGTTAGAAAAAGATTGTCTGTTCAAAAACCTTTCAAAGTCGGTTTAAAAGGCTATCTTCAGCCGCTACCCGTCAGCAGAATCTCAGTCGTTCCGATGAATTTCTGAACTTTATAACGCTCGTAAACTATCAATCATTGGTCAATGTTTATCATATTTCTTTTATCTTATTTATCATTTAATATTCAATCAAAAACCATCAAGTTTTCTTACATAGAAGAAAATTGTTAAACGTGGCGAGCTTTGTAAACGGACATGTGTCGATTTCCAACGCGCAATAGCGCGCTTACCGATATTCTAATATGGCGGTTCATTTGCATAATTTAATCATAACCGCAGGAGCATAGAACTTTGTAAGTGTGTCGTCCAGCGTCCTTACTAAAAATAACTTCGTTGTCATTCGTTTAAAATCGGCTATTTCCGTAAAATTTAGACTGGTTCGCGATCTCAAATCAAAAGACCGCTTGTTACAAAAGAACACACTGTGAAATCAGTCTACAGTCTAAAAGTAGTTTCGTCGTCCCATGGGAATTTTACTTACTGCATTGCAATATACACGCCGCCCCCAGGACGGCGTGTAATAATGATATCTGATCTGTAAAACAATGGCTCTGTTTCAATTATTTAAAGATTTGCAACGACTTTTGCGACAGTCTAATGAGAAGACATGGTTTATATCTGACGTAGAACGGACACGAACAATTATGGTGAAAGTGGTTGCTATGGAAACAAGACCCGAAGCGTTGAAGCATTACTTTGAAAATACGGAACTAAGTCGCGGCGGAGCAACTGAGTCCAATATTTCCAGAAATAGTTCCAAAGACTACATTGTCACATTTGCAAATTATGAAGGTATTGTCTTTCTTGAATATCAGTAAAACAAGCAGTGTTAAAAGTTTAGAACACTAGATGACATACTCTTCGAATTGCAGTAAATAGTAAACACAGCACACATAAAATGTTTTAAACAAATTGTAGTTAAGATTAAGAACTGAAATATTGAACTACTGGGCAAAAAGTGGGTTGTTCTTAGCCAGTGTGAGTTGAATAAGGATGGGAAGCTTTTGAACAATTGAATTGTTCGTACATAAAAATGTGCGTTTGTCAAATCGTCCGTTCGTATGGTCCCTTAACGAAGAAACCATTGGATAGAATTACAGGAAACTTCAATTCAATAGTTTAAACCACCATAATGCAACGATGCATCCGCAACTTTCGTTATGATTGTCTTGGTAACTCGAGTGTTACATGTATTGTCTTTTAATTATTTTGTCTTAAAATATATTATATTCGATATAAAAATGTTAAAATCTAATTATAATTGGCCTAAATAAGATAACGAGCACACTTTCGTATATCTCCGCCCTACACCACCTGCCCCCAACACCACCGCACTTTCCAGGGGACAGATGCAACATATTAAAATTGCTTCGTATTTTTCTGAAAAGGCTTGTCATGAATTGATTATGTTTGGCACAGGTCATCAACTTAAAACAACAACAGAATATCTAGGAAATGATTTATTTTCAGAAATGCTGCCCTAAAGGAGTGCAGAGCTTTTCCTACGTGATCTATTAGAAGCTTAAAAATTCTTGTTTTCTTAATAACTGTAATTTGCAGGAATAGATGAAGGCATCAAGTAGAGTGATGCAATTGTAAAAAATGCTTCTTTTGTATATAAGGCACGTCAAAAGTTGATTATGTTTGGCTCATGTAATCAACTTTAGTTTTTAGTCTGTAACAAAAGAAAATTTAGAAAATGTTCTAGTTTAGAAATGACGCTCTTAACTGTTGTCTATAAATATTCTATATATAAACTTATTCATTCTTTCATATCATACTCTCATATCAGATGCCCAATCAGGTGGTTCATTCCGCGACTGAACACTTGGAATTATTAATTCATTCAATTGTTTAAAATTAACTTGAAAAAATCCTATCAGTTGATTTGTTCAAAGAAACAAGGAAGCTTCCGTGTTTTATTAATAGTTGTACGTTAACAGTGAGAATCGGCAGTTTCTTTCTTGATTGGTCCTGCTTCTCAACCAACTCATTAGGTTTCTCGGAAAGAAAGTTAATGAAAGATCATTACGGGCCGCTAAAGCGGCCCGCTATATTTAATACACGGGTGAGTAAAATGCACGGAGCCTTAAGCGCTAGATCGAATATATGCGTCTCTCTTAATCGAAAAATTGAGATACTCCTGAGATTAAAACTGTAGACACAGTCTATTTTTCTAGAAATACAAGAGTTGTCGTTCTTTATGTAGAATCGTCTCTCATTATAACGTTATTTTGCCTACACAAATGTAGTCGGTCTTCGTAGTGCAGTTGGTTCAGGCGTCTGCATTGTACTTTTACGAGTGGAGTTCTAATCCTATCCGAACCTATTTTTTTAAAACTTTTTTCTTTTGTTTTACTGATCTTTTTTTTAGCTTTTTAACCATTTTCCAATGTTTCACGGCAAGGAATCATAAAAATCTTCATTCATGTGAAACAAATAAGGATAATGGCTAATTTTAGATCTAGTTATTTGAAAATCTAGACGGTAAAAGTTCTTCATTATTTTGCCATTATATTAAGAATAGTATCAAAACAAAGTTTATCAGAGTGGAATGAATTCCCCATTATTAAAATTTGCATTTTCTTTGATTTTTAACCCCCGTTTCTTTTTTTTATCATTTATTTAACTTTGTAAACATATCAAATCATTTCATTTGGGCTGGCTCATAAGCGAATGTGTTGTTACTATATTTCTACAGTTTATACTGAATACTTTATTACCAAAATTATGTTAAATTGTTATATAATGTTTACGGAATGTTGACAAATTATTCTTTGTGGTAAACCGTTCAGATAGTTATTTACAAGATGAGGCTAGGGGTATGAAATTCCATATATCTTTTTAATTAGATGGTAAATTTGTTTTTTTTTTTAATTTGAAAATGAATCATTAAAAGGATACAGTAAATGAAAATAACAATTGGAAAAATTACCGTTATTGGCTGAATACCTAAGTTTGCTTTTCACCATTTTTTACTTGATATCAGACCTACTCCGGATAGGTATTAGTTAAGCTTGGTCTCCCTGAATTCTTTTGGGGTCAAGCCTCAACATCAACCATCTCCAATTTCCAAAATATTAACATGTCAGTTTTGTTTGTGGGCCCAATGTGATACTTTGTATCATGGTTTTTCTTGTATCACATTGTTAATGGTTTGAGTCCCAAATTGTTGTGTGGATCTTATGAAAAAATGCTTTAAACAATCTGCCTTTAACATGTATTTGTTAGTCATTTTATCTAATTACCGAAATAATTATCATCGGGTACTTATTTTCTGTGTTTACTTTCCGGACCTCAGTGTCACCCACCAATAATTAAACGTTCGCAGTTATACTAAGCGGCACTGTATGCAGTGTGCAAATGTACTCGGTCTTTGTCACAGCGTCCATATGCTTGTATCAACTTCAAAGTTCAACACACGGCTTGCGTGGCAAATTTGAAATATTTCAAGGCATTGTAAATGTAAAAATATTGTGGTAAAACGTTCAACATTATAAAGAATTTATTATTTAAGACTTATGATCAGCAGAATATATTTATATCATTTCTAAATTTGGAATGAAATGTATCGGTGTTATCAATTGTTTAAGATGCCGAAAATGTGGTAGAAAGGGCAAATCACACTATAAACGATGTAATCCTAGAAGTATCACTTTATCATCAATGTCTAAGCGAAGAATATCTGGCAACAAAACCACCGCCAAAACGATTGCACAACTTGGATACATATATCTGCAGGTTTGTTCTTTCAGCCTCTCACAATCTAGCGTAAGTATTAAGATCAAACCTTTTTGATCACCTCATTCGATATTTCATGAATGACGGTCGACCGTGGCGACATAACTAAAGTCTACACTTCTGAGTCCTTTATATTATTCTTAAGTTAGTCGTCAACTTTACCTTCCTGGGAGTCCTACTTGACTTCTTTAGTCAGAGATTTTTCTCTTCTTAACTGAAAACAACAGGTTATTTCAAACTACAGTTTAAGGTAAAGAGTATTTTTATGATAAAAACCAAAATTATCAAGCAGAATCGGCTTCACAATGAGCCTCCTCAGACTGTAGACAGAGTACGAAATATTTCTCAAATATTTGCAAGATAAAGCAAGCTTCACGTAGGAACATCACAAATACAGTTCAACAATTAGGCAACGTATACACGGTGTATGTTACCTTTGAAGCGTGAGAGTCATACTTAAGAAATAATGATTCTATTGTGTTAAATAGTGGCTCTTTCTGCAATCAAAGATTCATTAAGTGACATTACTTTGAATGTAATTTATTAATTTCGATCATAACAATCAATACCAAAATATATTTTTGACAAGAAATAAGCATGGAGAGTCTTCATCATGTAAAAATGACACACTTTCAAAACTACTGCAAAAGAAATAACAACAGCAGCAATAAAATGCAATTGAAGTAAATAGGCTATTTTCTTATTTTTGCAAGATTTCTGCATGACTCTCAACAGTATAGATCAGATTTGGAAGACATTGTGAAAAGTCACCACGGAAGAGTTATCTGGCCCGAGAAGAGTAAAGATTGTCTACAAATAGAGTGCGATGTTGATGTTAGAGACAGAGCAGCCAACGATAAAATCAAGGAGTGGGAAGAGAATTCTTCCTTTGCCGTATCCCAAACCTGCAAAATGTTATCCGTACATTACAAATGCTGCGCACTTGAGGTCAGTAATTTTACATTTGTTTACTAGCTTAAAATAACTCAACAGATTCATGTAACTATAAAACTGTAGATTTATTTTAAAGGAGCACATTTTTACAAACACGCTGTTCACATGACACTCCTTAAACTTTAACAGGTCATCAAACGATAAAAAATGCTTTTCAAACGCGAGTCTGCAGTCCATCCAAAATTATATGTTCCATAAATTCATAATGGCGACAGTTCCTAGTTCTAGATCTATTCAAACATGATCAAATAGGCATATGAATCCCATTTGGGGCAAACCACCTTTTTCTTATTTAATATTGCCTGGGAATATAAAATGCTAACACTTCCTTTAATTCTGACTTAAAAAGATGAATTAAGAGAAACTTTTGTAAGAATGTCAATATTAATTGAGGGACTTATCTAAAAGAAGAAATGTGCACTCATTTTCAGATATTAAACGAATTAAAAACAAACATTAAAAAGACGGAAGAAACTCAGGTTTATTTTGAAGAGAACTTTATGGTAATTGCTGGTGAGACTAAGCATGTAGACGATATGGTTGAAAAGATAAAATCAATGGTTTCCTCGATGGAAGAAACCCTAGATAGTCAGGGACAGCAGATTACGAAGGTGCTTAATCTGAAAAGACACGAGATGGAGTTAGTACAATCAACAGCATGTCTTGAAAAACTGAAAATAGTAAACGCACAACTTGAAGAGCAAAACATTATTTTTAAGGTACGTTTTTTAAATTCTATAGATGTCAAGAAAAACAGCATTTTATTTTAAAGAAATTTTTTTAATTTAACAAAATGATAATACTCAAAGGCAGATGATTGATACACGACCTTTATTGGTTTTTACATTCATAAAAGTTAACTTATTAAGGGTCAATTGAAAAATAGTCATTTCTTTCCTTCATATGCCCAATGCTCTCCTTTAATTTACAAACAAAAAATAATATATTTACTGGTTGAATAATGAAGTGTGTTCTGTTGACAGGTATAACAACATGCCCATTGTAAGCAAGGATTTTGTTTTGCCTTTAAACATAATAGCTTTTGATTATTAATTCATTTTTGAATGGTCTCCAGTAAGGTAACTTCTTAGGGTAAGAAGTATATCAAGATGATACTTGTTTTGGTCAGCACCTGATTTAATTTGTTTTATAGGGAAACAAGAAGACTGTGGATGACGCGTTATTGAAAGTGAAAGAAAATCTGAAGACATTTCCGCATCAACTAATCGAAGGTAACAAACAACAATGTGTTTATCTTACTGCTATCGTCTGAGCAAATGTTCCAATGTTATGATTCTAGCGTTTTTCGTTCTTTAGTTAAGAAGAAAAATAAACATTGTTTTCTGCGTAAAAGGTGTATACAGATATTGTTTGTCTTTCTAATACGTCAATCATGTCCTCTTTTCTGGTAAAAAAAGAAACAAATAGAATGTATATAAGCTATTGCCATATTGTCAACAAAACATTTGCTTTTGCAGTATACAGTCTTTGCATCCATTAAGTCTAATAATGATCTGCACTTATTGCACTTATTGCCCTTCTGTCAGTTTATTTTATTCAGATACCATTTAGTAATATTCATGCTATTGGTATCACTGATATTGTCCACTTTGCATTTTTGAGTAAATATTTATGCCATGCTACATGTATTACTACAAACACAGAACTACTTTCACTGGTTGAGCAAGATCGTGCAATTCCAATTGAAAACAATAATTAGGTACTGTAGAAACGAGCGGATATTCTTTCGTTAACTATGAGTTCATATTTCATTCCAGAAGTATGTATAAAGAATTGATTAAAAACATCGTCATATCATATCTATGTGAACTGAACAAGCATGACGATTATATTATCTCTATTCAAGATCGTTCATATCGGGTTCATGACATAAAATGGTATACATCTATTTAAGGAATAAACGCGCCATCAAGGAAATTGCTTCAAACGGATATTGCAAGAAAATATGTTGAAGAGAAAATTAGAGGAGCAAATATCACAGGCGTTTTAGAAGTGTTGCAAGGCGATACACTTATACTGTATGGTAAAACAAAAGAAGAGGTCATGGAAGCAGAAAGCATATTAAAATCTTCATTGAAGACTACTCTGATAAAGGTGGAACCAGTAATTCAAAAAATAATGCGAAGAAAAGAAGGAAAACAATTTTTAGATAATCTTGAACTCGAGTATGAAGGAAAGCTTCGCACGCATTTTTTTCAAGATGAGCTGAACTTAGTTTGTCTTGAAACTGTTCACCAGGAAATCGAAGAAAAGGTAATAAGATACATCGATTCATTCTCAGAAATTTCAGAGTTGATGTGTCTTGATCCAGGAACCTTTCGATATATTTTCATGTATAAGAGGCAGGATATAGACAAAATCGAGCAACAATACAAAAGCCTGTCAGTAGAGATTGATATTATTGATAAACAAACGAGAAAAGGTTTCATGATAAGCGGACGAAAAGATAAATGCAAATTGGCAATTGTAGACTTACATGCAACCATTGATGTAGTCATCCGTTCCGACCATTTCCCGGAATGGCCATTGTTTGATATATTTCTCCAAAGCTCAGAAGGAATTAATGAAATAGACAAAATCGAACTCGCTGAAAAATGTGTGTTGAATGTGTCAACATGTAACACTTTGCCTCTGATCCCAGAGAAGCGCAACAATACATTGGCTTCATGTCGAATTGGAAGTTGTGAAATAAAAATCGTGGAAGGAGATATCACTGCGTTAGATGTAGAATTCATCGTAAATCCAACTGAGTCAGCACTGAAACTCAAAAGAGGCTTGGGACGTACACTAGTTGATAAAGGTAAGTGCGTCATATGAAATGTAAAACATATTTTGGTTTTCAAAAAGAATCTATTACTACAGAGCTATTTCGATATTCAATATTTCGGGCATTATGATATACATTGTAATCAGTTAAATTTGAACGTAAATAGATCAAATAAGTTTACACTTTCCATATAGGAGGGTTTATCATACAGAAAGAGTGTCAGGATCACATTCAAAGAGGGAGATCACTCAAAGATGGTGACGTAGTTGTTGGTGCAGCAGGATCTCTTCGCTGTAAAGGCATAATTCATGTAGTTTTACCACAATGGAAAGGAGGATGCTGTAAGGAGGAGGTTATCTTTCATGATGCTGTGATGAAATGCATGAGAGAAGCAGAGAAGCAAAGATCGTCGAGCATTGCATTTCCGCCGGTTGGTTTGGGGCAGTTTTCCTTTCCACGGGATTTTGTTGCCAAAGTTCTAATAAAGGAAATAAAGGAGTATCTTACGGAAAATCGCGCACACCCGCATCTGAGGCAGGTATATGTATGTGACTTAGAGGGAGAAATGTCACCTCGCTTTGTTGAGGGGTTGGAAATGGGATTTGGAAAAACAACTATTCTTACACCTGGTAATTAAGTCATAATTTTTATTTCTACATTGCATAAGTACATCGACAATACATTTATTTTCTGTTTTACTACATATTTTGCGAGACACTCTGTTAAAACTTAATTAACTATAATGTATGATTAAATTGTTTCTTGTGAGAGTAAGTCAAATAACTAAATGGAAAGCTTATTTTCAAAACGATTATGTCTGTTACAGACAAACTTAAAAGAGACCAAACAGATTCATCACAGCTCAATACAAACGGAGAAAATTTCATCAGGATAAAAAAGGAAATAACAATTGGATCATTAGTATCACAAGACGTAAGTGTAGTTGAAACAGGAATATATAATATCTCTAATAAAGTATGGCTTTCTCATTTTGTTGTTTAAGTGTTACTTATTTGATGTATATATCTCCAGACCAGTTTGTATTTATCCAGTGACCAATTTTACAAAAATATATGTGGCCGGTTCGGCTTCGCACCTCTGTTGATTAATTGGAGATGTCTTTTTCCCAGGCTGACGTTATTGTTAATGCAACAAATACGGGTCTTGACCTTCGTGTGGGAAATATGTCCCAAATACTGCTCAAAGAAGGCGGCGAAAATATTTCAGCTGAATGTAAAGATAAGTATCCAGATGGCATAACCATTGGAGAAGTTGCCGAAACAACTGGCGGAGATTTGAAATGCAAGGCAATTTTCCATGGAGTACTTACACAATGGGATCATGGCAGGAGTGAGGCTGTGAGTACCATGACTGATCCATTCACGGAAAGCAACTAGGAACGCGTCCTAAACTCTTGTTAGATAGGTTATTTTAAAATAACAAATGATCTTTTAAAGGATTTCAAATTGAAAAAAACCAGCGATCGTTGATCGTTTGGTGTGTTTTTGAAATACATCGATTCTTATTTTACTTTACGTTAGAGAGATTTTCGATAATGTTTCTCACATCTTACTTTTACAAGTTTGAATTTCCCAATACGCTATTTACAAGTATAAACCAAAATATTGCTAGTCAAAACTTTTCGCTTCAAGTTTCTGTTGAAAATATTGAAAAACTAACGTTCATTTTCTCATCACAGATACTGGGGAGTTTTGTGAGAAACTGCCTTTATACAGCACACAAGAAGCGGTATACTTCAATTGTGTTTCCGGTATTAGGGACTGGTACATTGGGATTCCCTGCAGTCATTGTTGCTGACTTGATGTTTGACACCATTGACACATTTGAGAAAGATGTTCCACACTCTTCTTTAAAGATTATTGGCATAGTTATTCATCCGGGTGACAAAATTCAATCAAGGTGAAATATGAATTCAATTCTTTGGAAAATGAAATATTAAACAAATTGAACTTAGTTTCAGGTAAAAGCGCAATTCATTTTTTTTGTTTACATGCCCGTCAAAGAATGCAATTAGAAGTCGTTCGAAGATTTTAACTGTTTGTACAAGCTTAATATTCTAATATTATAAACTCCCACGGTTACATTTACAAGTAACTCTCAACTTATATATTTAGATGTCTGACACATTTATTAATACCAAAAACACTCATATGTTTGCTTTTTAAATCGATAAGTACATAATTACAAACTTTCAATAATACTGCAAAATATAAGAAATACTTTCTAAATTTAGCAACTCTGTTTTTGAGGAAACAACTTAACTACGAACGGAAATCATATATCAAGTTTGTTTTAGAGTGAATAGAACATAGTTCTTATTATTACCCTAGGAATAAATATATTCATTATATCAGTAAATTAAAAGTGATCTTGTGAATTTAATTCTTTTCTGGTTTGTTCCTTACTTGTTTCAATTGTACATTGCATAGGTGTTTGAGGATTACAAATCACGTTCTAACAGAACAATACTACGGTCGAAGGCAACAACAGTGTCACGTAGACAAAGCTGTAGATTAAACAGCGTGTTTGTCGAAGGCGGTACGTTGTATTTCAATTTAAACTAAGGACCATTTCAGCAACGTGAGAAATCGCATGTAATTAGATTGCTTTTCACATGCAGTGTCTTCTCAATAAAAGCGTTTCGTTAAGAAACATTGCTGAATGCATTTTTGTTACTTATTTTTCTCATTATTCAGTAGTTGTTCGTGTTTCATTTGAATTTTCTGTCACGTGGCATTCTTAAAATTGAGTTTTGTACACGAATTGTTGTACATATTACATATATGATAGGGATGGCAACGAGTATCAAATTTGTTAAAATGATTTAAGTACTCTGTCCTTCCGATCGAGTACTCAAGTACTTGGAAAACGATCATTCACATGATCGACATATTATAGATCAATGCAATATCTTGGACTTTGTTTTGAACCGTTTGAAAAATTCCAGGCTGACGATTTCGACGGAGGCATATTTCAAACTAAAAGGCGACACAATACAATATGTGACACAGTATAATTGCAATCTCATACTTAATCGTCAACAAACTGTGAAAACTACAATCCATTATCATCTTTGATGAGTCGTACGTCTGTATTGTTTTGTAAGGATCATAAGCGGCATAGAATCATAGCAATACCTAGATGTCAAACTGACAACTCGTTTATTGCATGAACTTAGCGGATTAATAATAAAACTTTCGCACATCATCTTGCTTGTTTGGGTAACAATCCAGAATTAGAATAATGACTATCAAATAGCGATGATTTATGACTTTATGTACGAGGTGATTTTTGCAAATCTTATTCATTTTCTGAGGGCAATGTATTTGATAAACGTTTCGCTAACATAGTACCCGGACGTTTGATCGAGTAATCGGTTAACCGGGTTACCGTTGCCGTTCCTATTTATAACAAAGGAGGAATCGAATTGTTTCATTTATCGTGATGATTTTTGTGATCACCCTGAGTCTTTAACAAGTTGCTTGAAGCAACATATACTGCCATTTTTTTTAATCTTCCAATATTGACCCTACTTAAGATTACTTGCTTTGCATAACCTAGTTCTAAACTTGAAACGATTTGTTGTCAGAAACATTAAGCTAAATTTTCAAAATAATTTTATAAGAATGTTTAAATTGACTCTTTTTTAAGATATACTGAACTATGTTAATTAAAAACAACATTACTGCTAAGGAACATGATAATAGAAGAGATGTTGACTTCTCAGAAACATTGACATTCTCTGCAGGCTGTAGAGTATACCTCCTTAACCATAAAATTGTCTCTTAAATATGACAACCCATTGTGGTTTAAGGTGCTGAAGATAAACTCATGCGGCTGATAAAGGGCCAATATGGACCCCTATAATCTGTTAAATTACGAGTTTCTTTTTGAATATGTGTGATTGTGTTGTGATAAATACGTACATATTGATGGGTGTTGTTTCTGTAAATATGGTTCAATTCATAGACAGCATATTATCAATAGTAAGTGAAATATGTAGATTTAACTGCTTTTGCTTTAATGTGAATAATATGTCACAGTAATTAGTTGAACGTTTTACTTTGTATAGGAGCAAGCTTTACATATACAACAACAATTGACCATGTCACGTTGCGCATAGAACATGGAGATCTTACCAAATGTACAACAGCTGTAATTGTGAACAGTGTATTAGAAGACCTCAACTTGAATACTGGAAACATTTCGAAAGCAATTATGATTGCCGGTGGAATGTCTATTCAACATGAAGGTAAAGACATACTATTGCTAATTTGCCGGACGATTGTTTAACCTATGTCTAAAGAAACTAGGCATTTTTGCAACTACAAAATAATTGAATAAATCGTTTGAGTATTACAATGAATAAACGACTTTTAAAAATGTGTCTATAAATGTGCGAAAATACTATCACTTCCACATATATATAACGTTTATCTATGTACGCTATATACCCGTAAACCATTGATGTGTTCTCAGGAAAAAACAGTAGTCATAAACAAACCACCAATACAACTAAGTTGACTTTTGGGCACTGTAACCAATAATAACAGTGACAAACACAGCTCAAGCGATCGCAAATGCTTCGTATTCATCTGTTGTATCTGGAATTGTATAAACAACAAATTTGAAAACGAGTTTGAAAATATGTTTATTGTAACAGTTGATGATGAAAAACATTTATAATGCATTTGGCAATCAACTTTGAATTCTTTAGTGAGACGTTAAAAATTGTCTTTTACAATGCAAATGCATACTTGTCAGCCTTGACGAGATTAATCTTATTTATCCCCAGCTAAACAAAACAAGAAGACTTTCAAGGATGAAGGTTTGGTTATGACAAACTCTGGAAATCTGCTCTGCCAGAAGATAATACATGCTAAGGCAAAGAATAGCATAAACGGATGGAAAAAAGTTGTTTGTAGATGTCTCGAACAAGTCGAGAAATCCAAATTAAACTCAGTGTCCTTTCCAGCGCTTGGAACAGGTAAGGTATCATATCGAATAAATAAACATGACTTACATGTACTAATATTTAGAAATATCTTTAAGTATAATTGTTCTGTTTTGGTACAAACGGTGCACAAGTGCAGTGCAGTACACTTTTAAAACGGTGTATTTTTCGTAAAGTACATGATTGCAATTTGTAAAAATATACGGTTATACCGTACTCCGGTTCTACGGAAACTTCAGATATAAGGAACAATATTTTCTGGCCCAACATTGAAAAATGTACAGTAAAGTTATCGTATATATCGAACTGAAAATATGTTCCGAAGAGTTAAAAATATCTACTGATTTTGCATTTTTCTTTTGACGTCTGCATTGTAATTTTCATAGCGCACTTGTAGCTATTATGCATAAAGGTTAATCATTACACATGTGCAACCTTTTGGTAAACTAGTTAAATGAGAACACAAACATAATTGCTAAATACGATATTCAAGTGATGATATTTTACGAAAACAATTGTGAGCGTTTTTTAAAGAATGCAGACCGGATGAAATCCCATCCTGGGAAAAAAATACCTTGTTAAATATTCAAGTAAGGCAAATGAGCGAAAATCAGCTTCCTTCAATTGTATTTGTTTAAGTATTGCCAATTAAAATATGAAACGTCTTTTTTTATGCTTTATTAATCCATGCAATTATTTTACATAGGTTTACGGATATAGAAAAGGATAACAGTTATAGATTTTTCTAAAAAGGAGGTAGGAGAATCAAAAGCAACTATAAGTTGATGGTTCGGAATTTATTACATTTGACTATGAAAATACTTGTTCGATATATATTTTAGTTCGATATATATACATCGTATATAAGGAACTTTTTCGATACACGGAAATAAGGAACTCCGGATATTTGATAGGTCTCGAGAAGTTCGTTATAAGCGGGGTTTACTGTACTTTCAATTACGTTAAGTTTCGAGGGCATAAAAATAGACGCATAAACAATGTTTTCAGTTATATCTGTTTTTTTCCTGTAAATTTGTTCCAGTACAGATGAACCCGATCTACTCAATTGAGCAACTACATTTCTTAGGAAGCCAAAACTTGTTTATAACATCAGATCATTTTAAGTTAAATAGGACTGTTTTTAGCAACATCCATTTGCATTTAATTATTTGTTAGGTTTGCCTATACTATGATTTGTTGCATATACGAATATTCTGAGATCACAGGTTAATGATCACTTAATGTATGTACCAAGGTAGTATTATCACAAAACAGTATGTGGGAGAGTAAACACTTTAGTGCATGGATTCTAAGTAATGTAAAGTTGGTAAATGAATACAGTAACTGCTTCTCACTTAATGTATGTACCAAGGTAATATTATCACAAAACAGTATGTGGGAGAGTAAACACTTTTAGTGCATGAATTCTAAGCAATGTAAAGTTGGTAAATGAATATAGAAACTGCTTCTCACTTAATGTATGTACCAAGGTAATAGTATCACAAAACAGTATTTGGGAGAGTAAACACTTTAGTGTATGGATTCTAAGTAATGTAAAGTTGGTAAATGAATACAGTAACTGCTTCTCAAAATCCTTAATTCAAAGTTTCGTAGAAGATTTGAGCAAACTTGTTTGAAAAACTTACCAGGAGTTAATTACAATTATACTGTAACTCAAAGTTCACACTTGTGATTTCAGTTCAGTTATAACATTGCAGTCCATATAAAAAAATTGGAAACGTTCACATATATGTTAGCTAAATTGATTTCGTTTATTTACCTTTGATTATACTGATATGATTGCAGGTGGAAAAGGTTTCCCGTGTCAGCAGATTGCAAAATCCATGGTTGAAGCAGTCCGGGAATACGTTCAAGGGGATTCTTATATAGGACACCTAAACACTGTTTCAATTGTTGTATACGAGAAAGGCATGGTAGAACAATTCACGAAAGAAGCCAAGTCTGTTCTTGCACCTTCTTCCAGAAAAACTTTCTGTAAGTAAATAAAGATTACGCGGAAGATTTCACTCTGCAAATGTTCTATTGAAAGCGATAATATATGTTTCGTTATTCTAGCGCACATGATTGATAATGGTGGTCCGAACGTATTCATTAAAATCATAAAGACACAAAAGTGATGTGTCATTACAAGTATTAACTGGACATTAAGTGCGTGTTACTGTCAACAGGCTCGGCGTGGAAATGTGATCACACATAATTTACATTTATTGAAATCAACTCGAAACACACGACATATCAGATAGACCAATATTATGTATTTTATTGCATTTTGTAGTTCAAGAAGTTAAGAAGAAGTTTGACCGTAAGCATCCGGATGAGACATGGAATGGTGATTCACATCTATTCAGAGTCCCCTAAGAGCGATGAGAAAATTTTAGAAAGACTCCAAAGTCTTCGCCAGATTATCAAACTACCTGTAGCAGAGGAGATAATGGCAAATATGTCTGAGTTACAGGTACAGTTTGTTATTATATCGTTGGTGACGACGTATATAAACTTTCTCTGAAGAAATCAGTTCTGTAACGATCTAGTTGAATCATACTTTTTTCTAATGATAAGGCATTTTGACGAACCTTAACTAAGTAACCATCATACATGCAAATATGACTCACTGTCCGTTCATTTTAGAGCCAAAACAAGGAATTTTTCCATGTAAAATATTTTGGCCAGACGTAAATGTTTTATCTTTGATATACATGTATGCGCTATAATAACAGCAGATGCCGAGAACGCAACCGCCACTAACGATCTTCAGCTATGCCACGGCGGCTCCAGATAGTAACTAAGATATATGTATGATATAAGTTACAGAAAAAACATGACTTAACGATATCGTAATAAATTAATTTGCATTTTAGCTGTCAAAAATATCAAACTTTAATGTTTTATGTCTATGAAAAACTTTTAAAAGTTGCAAGTAATAATTGCAATTCATTCAAACATTGTATTTGATATGCAAAATTTAATTAAAATACAGCGGCGACGCCGCCGAAAGGGTACATGTAACTGTAACAATCATTAATCATTATGTAGGCATGTACCACTTAGGGTATGTTTCATTACTAATGAATTGTATTTCACTTGTTTCAGTTGAATGTTATATATTTACCTACAGATATCTAGCCTTAAACAGATAGGACAGACAAACGGGATTATAGTATGTGTGTCAAAAGATTGTTTCAAGCTGTCCGGTTATGGAAAAGAAGGTTTACATACTGTCAACGGAAAGATTCAAGCAGCAATTAATGGCTCAAAACATAGTCGCGCAAACTGCGGAACTAGGCACTAACTGGATTATTAAACTCTAATGTTTGACATATAGATCGTGTCCATTTTTTGTCGAGTATTTACTGTTCTTAATAGCAATTTATCATCACTTGATCTACAATATACAATTGAACTCTGTAAACTCTCGGGAGATTACGTGTTTAGAGAATATAGTTCAATTTAAGAAAGGAGCTCGAGGGAATGATATTATACTTTTATGATGACAATGTCGTTAAAAAGGAGGTCAGATTTTACATTTTAGAGTTGCAACATAAATTGTGAGACTGATTTTTATCTTTGGGTGAATCTTTCAAATTTTGTGATAGCTCGATGCCAAAATATTGTATCGGACACATTTTGTTGCATTTTATGTGAAATGTAGGATGGAAGTGTCGCCATGTTTACTTTTGTTTTATGAGATATCGTATAATAAACGTGTTTGCGTAAACACCCGCCCTAATGAGCTGATAGAGAATTTTATATACAACTAATTCTATCTTTGAATCCGACTATATTCCAGTGCTTAAGTTTGAAGTTTTGCTCTCTCTGAAAAGAATCGTCGTAGGTGCTTGAAGTAAGGGGTTTGACCGGACAGATTGCGTCAAATGCCTTGTGCAAAACATTTATTTACTTGTGGAGATTTGAAAATTAATGATAATGTTTGAAAATCTGTCAGTCAATCTGATTTCCTTTAAGACTTAGTATGATAATGTCGACATCATTTTCTATATTCTTATTACAATTTTTAGAAATTCATGTTGCGGGAGAATTCAGTTCTTATCATTCTTTGCCCATTGTAGTAATTTGTTTTCCTTTAACTTAATTATATGTTACACTATGACATGAGAAAACAGTTACGTGGTGAGAACAACGTTTATCTCTAGGTGGCATGCTCGACTGCTTACGTTAATAAAAGTTATACATTTTTTGGACAAGAGAATATTTTCATGTTGCGTAACGCATTTCGTTTTTAAAAAGGAATAGCTATACCCTTTGTTCAATCTTAATAGAAAAAGTGAACCCGGATTGATAACAGTGTCTGTATCAGATGAGTGTTGTGCAAATGAAAACAAAAAAAACTGTGATACTACGTATCACAGCGGGCCTAGAAACAAAGCTTTCATGTAAATATTTTGAAATGGGAGATGCAAATAAACTTTACAGACTTTATAACAGAGACAGAATAAATTTGTATATAATTACGGATTGGGGCCGAAACGTCTGGTTCCCGTAATCGAGCCCTATTCTCATTCAGCGTTAATTAAAACAAAGTTAACGCAGTAATATCATAATTATGTTCTACGCTATGTTCCATTAAGATGATTCGCAGAATATACAATACTATTCCTGCCTCTATCCTCACAAAATCGTTTTCAGTCAAAATGTTTGGAAACAGAACAACGCAATTTTTTACGATTACTAACGAAAAGTCTCGTTACCGACTAATTAGTTGACTTGGCTACCTGTCAGTTTATGGCTGTAGACCAGTCTAATAACACGAAATGTAAGCCAGTCTGATAAAAATAGAAAGTGCATCCCGACCAGTTAGTAAACTTTGGCTACCTTTCACTTTATTGATCTAGCATGAAATGTCTGATTTAAATGGACTATCAGTGACTGTACAATGATACTTCCATTCAAAGACAAATGAAGTGTGATTGTAAAGTTTCAACTATAAAAATCGAGTAACGTAATGGACCCACTTTACCCGATACCGGAAGATACCGGCATGTTTGACCGATACCGGTTTTATACTGGCCGAACAATAAAAAGTTTTCATTACTTATTAGACGTTACATAAGCATATAAAATAATTTGACGCTATACATTGATAAATGATAGAAATATCAATTTTTTGACAATTTTAAAGCTACCCAATGAACAGTAATTTAACCCATTCTTTATCGTAACTTCCTAGGCGATTTTATAACATTTTTGTTCAAAGAACTATACACTACTTCACCTACATGTTACATTTTCCAACCACGTATTAAATATAGCGGGCCGCTGCTGCGGCCCGCAATGACGTTAAACACTTATTTACTTATTAATAAACCGAATATTCTTCATAACTCAACCAGGGTTTTGATGGATATTTTGCCTGAATTGAAAAAGTAATATGGACAATTCAAGAACACCATACCTTTTTGCATATTTCGGTAATATTCAACAGTCTAGCAAACGTCGACACTTTTGCATATTACTAGATAAATCCACTGCTTAAAATTTATGACTTATTTAAAAGGTTGCGTTTTAATACGTTGCATCAAATGATTACAGAATAGAATACGACTTTACGTACATACATATACATTTTTCGTTTATGATTTTTGTATACCTAACGTACAATGTAAAGCTGTGTTATTCTTCTGCATTTTTAAACAGAGTGTACATGGTTGAAAGATTGGAAGATATCTATTATTAGTGTGTTGTATATTTAGCTGCATGTACAGTACACTCAGTATAATTAACTCCTTTTGAATTTATTCCTTATATACGGAGTATGTTATATCCATAAATCATTTTCATATTCAGTATAGAAGAAAACTTATCAGGCTTAGAAAATTTGTTCCTTATATCCGGCATTTTGCTAAATCCGGAAACGTTATATACGCAGTTTATAGTAGTATGACTTGTTTGTGGCTAACTTGATATATTGAATTGTATAGAACCTTGCTTATGATAGTGTTCTTGTATTTTATTGACATTGTTAACGTATCGCTTTACTGCTAGTTCTTCCTTAAACTTTCAATTTAAAATTTTTATTTTGATCTGGTTTCCATGGATACAAACATCAAAACAAATACGGAAACATCAAGAACCTCACCCAACTAAAAACCCTTAAGTTATTTTATTTGCAGTGACCCCTCTTGTGTTGTTGTTGTTGTTGATAGAGATTTCGGCTGTGGAAGTGAGGCAACTCCTGCATGCAGTTGTTTTTTTAGCTCACCTGAGCTGGCTCAGGGTGAGCTATTAGGATCGATGAATGTCCGTCGTCCGTCGTCCGTAATTACTCGGACGAGTTCGAATATGGGTCATCTGGGGTCAAAAACTAGGTCACAGAGCCCAAAAATAGAAAAATCTTGTTAAGGCTCTAGAGGCTACTGTTTCAGTCCAAATATCCTGGCAATTTGTCAGAAAGGTTGTTTCTATGATTTCTAGCTCAAGTTTTAATATGGGTCACCTGGGGTCAAAAACTAGGTCACACAGCCCAAATATGGAAAAACCTTGTTAACACTCTAGAGGTAACATTTTCAGCCCAAATATCCTGGAAATTTGTCAGAAAGGTTGTTAAGTTGATTTCTAGCCCAAGTTCGAATATGGGTCATCTGGGGTCAAAAACTAGGTCACAGCCCAAATATGGAAAAACCTTGTTAACACTCTAGATGTTACATTTTCAGCCCAGATATCCTTGAAATTTGTCAGAAAGTGCAGATCATGATCAGACAGCAAAATAATGAAAGGCAGATCATGATCAGACAGCAAATATGAAAGTGCAGATCATGATCAGACAGCTAAATAATGCATAGCAAACAGTGCAGATCATGATCAGACAGCAAAAAAAAAAAAAGCTGACAGTGCAGATCATGACCAGCCAACATACAATGAATAGCTACAGTGCAGATCATGATCAGATAGCAAAAAATGAATAGCCAACAGTGCAGATCAGATCAGACAGCAAAAAATGAGGCCTAGAGCTTAGTATTCAGCATGTGGCAATAATGACTCTCTACCAAGATTGTTCAAATCCTGACCTCAGGGTCAAAATTAACTCTGCCTGGGGGGTCTTTTGATTTTACATAGGCTTATTAAGAGGATATCATGAGCCAAAGGTAAAAATTGATCCTTTCTGCTATTAATAACCTTTTTATTTTTGCCAATGGTAGACAGGTGAGCGATACAGGGCCATCATGGCCCTCTTGTTTTTTAAAAGACTGCGCCAGTCAAAATAAGAAAAAAAGTAATATTTGGAAAATTATTATTTCGTACTGGTAGCAGGAAGAATTTGGTGTATTGGGTTAAAAGCTATGATTTATTCTATCTTTTTTACACACACCTATTTCAGCTGGAGTTTTACTTGAAAAAAAATGAGCATAATTTTACTTTAAATACGAGGTTATCAAGCTAAATTAAAATGTTGTGACCTATTTCTTCATATGTTATCACGCTCTTACGAGGAAGGCTGTGACTTTTTCATATACAGCTGGATGGATGAAGCTAGTACCGTAGCATATACTTTGCCTAAGGAAATACCTTTTGCTCCAGTTTGGATTCGAACTCGGAACCTTCTAGGTTGGCATACGCTACTTTCTAATATTCTTTACATGACCTACCAGTACTAGTAAGCTTGCAAACTTTGACCTTTGCATCCTTTTGACTCTTAAAATCTCAGCGAGGTAAAACATTTGAGAAAAACATTCTTCTCCCCCTTTACGACAAATATACATAATTAGACTTCACAGTGACGCTTCCTGCCACAGGTGGAAGGAACATACCTTTGACTTTTATTCTTAAGCTATGTCTTTTTGTCTGTGATTTTTTTCTTCATAGCTCTTTACTATAGACAAGGTTCCCAACACACGCTATATGGAAATAAGCATGTCGCTCCGAAAAACTCTTCCATTTATTTCAAATTTGAGTTACGTTAAACAAATTTGAACGAATGCAAGAGGAAAATGACAGAGCTTTAAGAAAAGGTTTACTTCAATGGAAAATTCCAAGCCGTTTTCGTTCTACATGCAAAAAATGCCAACGCTGTAGAGCGATTTTCACTCAACCCAGAAAATTGTCACACATTTTCAAGACGGTGATTTTCACTAAATTCTCCAATAATATTGCGGTACTGCGACAGGTGAAATATATATGTTTAGACTTCAAACCATGTCGTTGATTGTACCTTTACTCAAAATGGGTTCAATGCTACGGCGGATATTTCATTTTTTGTTGACTAAATGCTTTTACTTTCACTTTCAATCGCCTCCGGATATGCTTTGATAATGAATTGAATGAATAATGATTTTGAATAGCTGTTACAAATCACTGCGCAACCTCTCGGACCTTCACGGCAGCTAATACCTTTTGACAATTACAAAACATTGGTGTAAAGATACGATCTACGATACGATTTGTAGTCTAATAATATATATTTCTTGTTTTGATGGTTGCCTGTCGCAGTACCGCAATATTAGTGGAGAATTTGGCGAAAATCACTGGCGGAATATGTGTGAAATTTTTCTTGGTTGAGCGAAAATCGCTATATCAGCGTTGGTTTTTTCCTTGTAGAATGAAAACGGCTTTGAATTTTCTATTGAAATAATGTTTTCTTAAAGCTCTATCATTTCCCTCTTATGTTCGTTCGAATTTGTTTAACTTTACTCACATTTGAAATAAATGGAAGAGTTTTTCGAGCGACATGCCTGTTTTCATACATCGTGTGTTGGCAGCCTTGTCTACAGTAGAGCTATGAGGGAAAAAAATACATCTTTTTTCATTTATTCTGATATCAATTTTAAAATGCATAGAAAAAGAGTAAGATAAACTTAAGCAAAATAAAATCAAAGGTATGTTCCTTCACCCGTGCTTTCCTTCTAACATTCGAATCTAGCACAGGATTAAGGAGATGACGTGGTGGCAATAATTTCCTTTCACTAACCTGTGGAAATGAATGCGCTCAAAATAAGTCTGAACCATTTTTGAAACACTGTTATCAATAATTAAAGCATGCTCCACAATTGTTGTGGTGATATTTGTAACATGTTTGAACATGATATATCACGTTTGCAAATTGGACCCGTTGCTCAAAGACTTTGATCATGGTCAAAGGAAGTTGTGATATGACCCTGACAAGCGTCAAAGAGTTGACATTCTGAATTAAAATCATACCAAAAGCTCGGTTTTGGTATAAAAGGTAGAGAGATGGTTATGAAGGATAAACTGTTAAACAACGATATGGATGTGTCACTAATAAAGGCTACTTAAAGACAGGTTTTTGGTTTTATGGCTATGCAGTCAGCATTGAAACATTTTTACAATTTCTGAAAATAATTGATCACGTTGTAAATTGGCTTCACTACAAACACATGATTGACATCAGTGTGTTTGAATAGTTTCATCGTCCCTACTATAGGTCTCTTTGGGAAACACTTGACAGTGTTTACATCATAATAGATCACGTTCGTAAATCGGTGACTGTTATGTCAGTGAGAAACTGCTACTGAAATGACTGTGGTTTGATAATATTAACCTCAATTATGGAAATATTTTGACAATATCTTATATATCACGTTCAAGTTGAACTTAGTGCCAAATCATGTTTGACCATGGTCAAGAGCAATAATAACCATGATATGTTTTTTATATATCAATATTGCGACAGTAACTGCAGTTACTGTAGTTTAGTTATAATTCCTGAGCATGCTATGGCTTTCAAACGGATATTCTAGCAGCAGGTCGTGTGCAGTTATTAGTGGAAGGTCTAGGTCGAAATACAAAAGTGTTCACAAAAGCTCACTTTGTGCTTAAATGGGGCAGAACTTGCATACAATAATTGTTTTCTTTAAAACTGCGTATTAATAATGTATTTTGAATTCCATAGACAATTCTGACATGTTGTTTCTTGACTTAAAAACAACCTTATAACTAAAACATAGTCATTTGTAATTTACAGTTGCTCATAGTAGTGTAGTGTTTTGAACACATTGTAGCAATTCTTGAAAACAACTGAAACAGTCAATTGTATTGACTGCAAAAGTTTCAAACTGTTCCTAATGAAGTGTATGGGCAAGTCTTGAAAACAATTAAAACTGACTACAAAACTGTTCCTAATGAGGTGTATGGGCAAGTCTTGAAAACAACTAAAACTGGTTACAAAACTGTTCATAATTTAATAGTGTACTGGTATGAGACCAGTTTCCGACAAAAAATTGAGGTTTTCTGTATATTTTTTCTTATATGTGTATTGTAAACAAAAGTGATCTACACATTTACAAATGTCAGTTTATCCTCTTTTCAATGATGTAAACAAGACCAGTGTCTTTTGCGCATGCGTACCAAATTTGGGGCCCCGAAAGGACAGCCATATTGATGTTAATAACTTGAGGTACAGGACCAGTTTCCGACATAATTTTATCCTGAACAGTTTTGGAATCATAAATTATTTAAATCTTAGCAAACTTTTATTCTCTAAAATGTAAATTCCTTTCCCTACTTTTCTGACGCTCGTAATGAGTGTCTGTCTATTATCTGTTCCGTGCTGCTCCATTTCGTACATCACTGTATTATCGTTTCACAACACTTGAACTGTGCCATATTTTGCAAGCAATTTCAGTGACAGATGTATAATGTAGAATTTCTTTGAAAGTACTTATCTTTAGAAAATGAAATTTTGTTCGCTGCTTGTTTGGATGATGTTGTTCAAAACTATATAGTACTCCCATTCTGAAGAGTTACCCGAAAGCTATGATAACGAGTAGTCGGAAACTGGTATGATTCGGAAACTGGTCTCATGCCAGTATAGGCTAGTCTTGAAACAACTAAAAAAGTTGTCATTTGCATTGACTACAAAAATTTCTAACTGTTCATAATAATGCTTATGGGTGACGTTTTAGGTCGTTCAAAATGCAGCACTGTGTGTTCCTTTTAAAGGGACATACCCTATAACTGATGTCGAATAAATAACCTCCAAAACATACAGAATAGAATCTTTGTAAATATTATAACTTAACCCAAAAGTCTCAGCTATGTATTCCCTGTCATTATCGATAATATCAGCGGTTTAAAATATACTGCAGTACCGTAAACCATTCAATAATCTATGTAGAGTTGTTGTTGTACAATGAATGGGTGGATGCGATTTATTACAGAAAGCCTATAGATTGATTAATTGTGGTACATGTAAAATGAGGCTTTTTGTGCCATAGGTTCTTCTTTGAATTTGTATTCATTTATCATTTTACGTTCATTGAACACATAATTTATGTTTCGAGAATATAATCTGCTAGATGTAGGGAGTGCCTCTTTAACATGTCTTGAAAACAGCTAAAATACAGTAGTTCAACAAAAATACAAGACTATAAAAGTTTTCAATTGGTGATAATGTAGCTTTTGGTGCACCTGACTTACAAAGCTTATCAGTATTGCTATGCAGTACAATGTCCTCTACCAGTTTGAAATTATATTTTTTGGAAATAATATACCCGTAAATAAACAGCATATAGATTTTTTAAATGAATTCACACAATGATTGTTGACCGTAAGTATAATCTTTACGCAATATATGAGAAAACATTGAACAAGATTCAAAAAGTTTGAAAACCCTTCCATACTTTATATAGCTGTAATCACCTCTGACCCCTACGTTTGACCTTGACGTCTTGCATTTTAATTTGAATCGAAGAACATTTGATGAAGTTTCATTGAACTCAAGGATACTATCATGATTGGTCTTATCTGTTTTACCGCAGGGTTTACAGACTAACAAAATACATGTAGTATATTTTCAAAAGGATTTATTATAAATGCATTGAGGACAAACCTTTTTAGCATTAGGAAAAGTGTTGAAAATAAACAGATTGTGACAGACAAGAGGTAATCACAATAGCTAGCTCATCGTTGCACTTCATGTGTAGTGAGCTCTGAACTGTAATATGCTATGGCTAAAAAAACATTTTTGTGTCATCACAAATTCCTTCATTTTTTGTTGACAATCTCTAGGTTAATACCTAGACAACATACTAACTTGAGCTTGAAAATGTTTTTATTAAAGTCTTTATGATTTAGGACGATTAAACCAGATATAATTACTTTATTGTAGTAACTGAGTAAGATGCTTGTTTGTTCCTTTAAAATCAGAATTGTAAATAAACAAACAAGAAACCTACTCATTTTGACAAAATAATATAAAGCCTTTTTGTTGCTAAACCCTTTCTTATTTCATAAATTTTGTCCGTCCAAATTCTAATTTGACACTGCTTTGACCATGATTTTAAGGAAGTATTTCGAAAATCATGCCTAAAATGTTTGCCATATTTTCAATACTAGAACAACAGTAGTTTATTTAAATTGTGAAATAAATTTTAAAACGTTTGTCTTCGAAACCCTTCACACTTCTGGTCAATATTTTAAAACTTGTTATGCGTTCATGTGAGTATTATAAAGCCTTATACCGTCTTGTGTATGTCTGATATAGAAAGGAATGTGTAGTGCATGATACGGCTTTAGTCTCCCCGTACATTCAATCAATGTTGTTATATTTTCATCCTTCAGGGATTGTTATTCGTTCTTAAACCGGTTTAAGCTCCCCAGTGGTGTTTTTGCCACTGACCGTTCCAAGGCGGTGCCCCACGGTTCCGTATGTTCGTTTTGTCCTCGTGTGTTTGCTTTGTATGCTTGTGTGTGTTGGTAGTGTATGTTTGTGTGTGTGCATATTGTGGTGTGTGTGTGTGTGTGTGTGTGTGTGTGGTGTGTGTGTGTGTGTGTGTGGTGTGTGTGTGTGTGTGTTGTTGGTGGTGTGCACTTCTGGGTGCTGTGGGGCTCGTTTTGGGGAGGCTGCGTTTTTGGTACGTAGCATTCCCTGTTTGATATTATTTTTGTTTTTTTGTTTTAATTGGCCGGGCATTACAACATTGTCAAACAACGCACCTAACAAACACGTTTTGACCATAATATAGAAGAAACTTTTTAAATTATACTAATTTGACCTTAACTTGATTCATCAAACAGGTCTGATGAAATTTACATTTATGAAGAACATGATGTGGCTATGACATGACTATAAATTCAAATATTGTCAAAACATGACAAAACAACAAACACCATCTGAATCTAAAATGAAAGTTCTATTTGATCATGGCCATAACAGGTCTACACTGCTGACTATGATCGAAATCATTGAAATTTCACATGATCAAATCATTATATTGCCGCGTATTTCAATGATAAAACATGTACATTTCATTGTCAATCATGGTCAAAACATTGTCATTGTTTATATGGCAACATACATTTCCTCATGGACTTCATAGACTTTGCCGTAATTGAACCAAAAAGTTTGTTGACTAACATTAGTAAAACCATAGGAATAGAGGCGGGTGACATTTTTGGAGTCAATATGCATAATTGTCGCGTATCTACGCATGGCATCTGTGTAAATGCCCAAATTACTTATACACTGTAATGATTTCAAAATTTTGGTTTGAAAGTTAAACAAAATTGGTATAGCCATACCATTTCAAATCGATTATTTCATATTTATCTTTTGCCTATCAATTGTTTTGTACTACTTTATGAATTTGCATGCCAATTCTTGTCATATTTGAATCTCTCTAAGTGATAGCGTACATGTATTCATCCCGAAGAGTAAAAAGTTCATATTCTCGGCTTTTTCTTTTTGCAATTTATTATAATTTGAGTCAGTAAGTTGACGTTTTCGTCAAATTCAAAATCTTCCAGACAAACTACATTGCCCGATAAGTTAAAGTTCGATTTTAATTCTGTTAATGTGAAGAAATATTCATTACGATGTGAGCTTCACGTTCAAAGTATCCACATTTGACCGTCTGTAAACGCGTATAGCTATACTGTCAATGACCCCTCATTCATAGCAAAAAGCTCAATGCGCTTGCATAACGAAATGACCATAACGGACCACAACCAACTCATTATTTTCATACTTTCTTATCAATGCGCAGATAAAGACCAGGAATGTGCATGGTTTCTCAAATCTACACACATGTCAATCTGCTATTCTCAGCTAACAGTATTCCTAATCTAATGCAGCGCTATTATATATCAGTAAACTTTCTTGCACACATTTCTTAGTGGGCAGCTTTATTTGTCGTCCAATGAAAATACAGTATTTTCCCGTTTTCGCAAGTGTTAATTTCTGTAGAGAGGGTAAATCAGTTTGCTTGATAAAAATCGGGCTGCTTATTTTCATAGTACTTAATATGCACACATAGTACTTAATTAAGATGCAAAGGTGGTCTAAAGCGTGTGACGTCAGCGATCCAACGCCTATCTTTACCTTCGACCTTTATTGGTGAGTCCAGGAGTGAAAGGGGCAAACATGTGTAAACACAAATACATATTGACTGGGGACTAGCGGTTAAAAGCAAAACAAATACGTTCCGAAGCATTTTATTACTAACAAAAAATCTTACCTTGTGTAAGGAAAATCCGATTTTTTAATTAATCCAAACAATTGGAAAAAAGCAAAATAAACACAACTATCAAAATTAGTTGTACCATCGCTTTCATCGGAAATTTCGTCAAAACATGAAGACGAAAACAGTGCATTTAGATCAAAATCTGAGTCAAGAATGTCAAAACTGACCTCGTGTTCCACCATTTTGTGATTTACACGCTAAATTGACAGCACACATGTACAATAGATTGTGTCACAAGTTTACATGGAGCGCCTGTCACTAGACCGAGTGACGTAATGTGTTGCATGCATATTAATGAGGCCAAATAAACCCGCCCACTAAATATGTTAGTATTCATCCCAAAATGTTCTATAGAAATTAGAAGTGTCTCCTGTCGCTATCGCTCCCGTCGACACTTCTAATTTCCATAGAACATCTCGGATGAACACTAACATATACATAGTCTTGCTCGTGTTTACTGATACATGTAACAGGGAGACAGCTGTGGCGAGGCAATTCACTGAGACGGAGAAAATTGTCTCTCTTCCATAAAAGGGACTGGCTAGATTCTTTACTGACACTTCTATTACATGCAAAAAGATGTAGTTTTCGAATGTTTTTTTTTAGATTTACCCCTTGACTAATTGAGATGAGGGATAAAGTGAGAAGTCTTTAGAGGTGACTTTTTACGTAAGTCAACAGTGACATAGAAGCTGAAAACGTGTTTTATTAAAGGTTAAGAAGTAAAACACAATTTCTGTATCAGAATCTTTGCGTAAAGTGCATAGCATATGATTTTATTCATGTTCATCTGTATCTCTTTTTACCTGGTAAGGTTGTTCACATGTGGAACGATTTCTAGTAAACAAAAGTTGTTAACCTTGGCTTTATTAACAATGACAGAATGGTCAGTATGATAAGATATAACAAAAACACTTTGCATTACATAATTATTGAACATTTTCTTTCTTATAAGGTTAAGATGTATTTCTTTTTTGACAGGTCGCCTTATGTTGCGAGCTTGTGAAAACTATGTGAAATATGTTTTGTTTTGCTTGTTTTGAGAATAAAATCAGAGACTTAGAGTTAATGAATATACACTTGTAAAAACTATTGTTCAACTAACAAAATATTACATCTTTATTTCATGACATGAGACAAATAAGCTCATGCGGTTCATGTACATAACAATTTTCCTTGAATTTCACATTTCGCTATTCTAAGTCTAAGTTTTCACGAAGTATCTATTTCACATCAATTTGTTTAGTGAGAATAATAGAGCCTCGGTTACATTGTGACGGATATTTCCATCTGAATCAAATGTCTGATGACAGAAACATTTTCTTGCATACCGTGTTACACTTCAATATAAATCAGATGTTGTGTTCATTAAATTGACAACACAATGTTAATAACGTTACCTCACAAGTAATTTACGAGTGTCGTCTGGCAGACCGATTTTACCGGCATAGGTAAATCACCGGAATGATAGTTTCTGTCATCAGAACGAGGTTCAGATAGAAATATCCGTAACCGAGGATGCTGGTTTGGCGGGAAGAGGCTATGCAAGACAGTTACCCGAGATGACGGATATTTCCATCAGAACCAAATGTCTCATGATACAACATTTTCTTGCATACCTTCTTGTACTTTAAAGTAAATTTCGAAATGCAAACTTACCAAAATGATAAATTATCATAAAAAAAACTAACACTATTCCGACGACGTTGTGTTTAGAAAAGCCAAGTCACAATGTTTATAACGTTACGCCATAAGTAATTCACATGAGTCGTCTGGCATAGGTGGGGAGCCAGACAGGTTTTTCGGCATTAGCAAAATCACCGGAAATACTGATCCGATATGCAAGAAAAGCCGGACTGGTATGCAAGTAGCGATTCTCCTCTCGCAATTCTAATTACTAAGCGAGTAAGTCCGACTACTATGAAATTACGATGTTTTCGTCATGCGCACAGTTTTCCCACTTGACACCTATATTATTAACAAACCATTTGTATAGAAAGCTTTAACATATTTCTCTTACGTCTAAATTGGCAGTATGAAGAAATGCATCGTTGTATTACATATAGAATGACATTTTGTAGTTAATTATTGCAATTACAGCTATATGCAAACATTCCCCTTTTCATTACGCAATTTTTATAATTTTATAGATACATAGATAGGTGGATGGATGGATGGGTTGGTAGGTGATTGTGTGGGTGGGTACATCGATAGATGGGTGGGTGCGTGGATGGATGGCTAGATAGATGGATGGATTTTCAATGGATCGTTGATGGATACTAGTATTTAACGGTGTAAACATATATCTATTTTATCTTGTAACATATGTGTATGTAAATACAAGAAAAGTAGTTCAACCCGGAACAACTAATGAAATAGATTGCACTTTGTGACATCTACTTACAATTACTTTACAAAGGAAAAAGCCTCTCCAAATTGACAGGAAAAGCTGGCTTATTGCTACTCTTAAAAATGTATTGTGCGAATTACATTTCAACCGGGAACAACATGTGAAACCTTTGTGGTCGATCTGAAAGTCATTTACGTTAACGTTATTTAAGTTTTAAAAGAAATATACAGATTTAAATTCCGTCTCTGACGTATATGTTAAGGACAAAACATTTAAAATTAAGAACCCTTCAAATATAACTTATTGTCGAATTTACATTGTTATCATTTTAGAACCCTTTTCAGTCCCGTTCAAACTGAATATACATATGCAAGTTTTTAACTGACAGCTTCGTACCACTACTTTATCTAAATTCAATCTTTTTGCTATATTTATGTAAGTCCTTCCAGTCTAGAATTAGAAGATGACTGTTTGACCATGTTTTGAGAGGCCTCGGATCAAGCGGTTACTTTTTAACAATCAAATCTACTCTTTAGGATTAAGGTATTGTGGATCAAGCTGACTATTTTTTCTAGCCGCTGCCTCCTCCACCGTTAGCTATTGGCTATGAAAACACGGCTGCACGACTACATTATTATAACCAATTGTTCTTTATTAGCGGTGACTTGTTGTACAGAACTAGCCTATTCTTCCGACACGATTACTTCCAAGCTCACTCAAGCGGTGTCGCTAAAATCATTGTGAATCCGCATTTTCAACATATATCACAACTATATTTTACGCTCTACATCTTGTACAAAAGTGGTATAAAATGCATGTTCTGATGACATTCATGTGTATTATTTCTAAATTTTGTTTAACTTATAGTAGTTCACTGATGGTTTTCAGAGTCGATTCAGCGTCGGTGCCATCTTCCGTGTTAAATATTTACCACCTTACCTTGTTGATGCAGTCAAGCCAAATCCATGTTCAACAACCCTTCCTATTGCTCATCAAGTATTTTGTTGTTTTCGGGAAATTATCAAATGGAGATGGCTTTCAAAGTATATTATGACTATTTTGACCTACACCAAAAACTGGTGCTAGAGTTCTTCATTTACACGGATGAAAGGCTTGAAACTCTTTTTGTAATAGTCAAGGTTCAAGTTTACAAACTTTATATAAAGTTGTTACACATATATTCACTGTATATCGATATTTTAGAAGTTAATGAAACCGTTTTTCTAATATTTTTGCTTGACCGCCAGGCCGTCAAGTTCACGTCGCTACGCCACTAGGCCGCCAAGCTCACGCCGCTAGACCGCCAGGGCGCAAACTTCACGGACAACTTTACAGTGTGATGTCAATTCTTTCAAATATTTAAAAAAAAATTTTGATGTTATTCAAATTGATACTAGATTAGGGTATGCCTAACATTTTATTCTTATCTGGAATGCACTTCATAGTGGAATGAATGATTTAAGCTACAAGGATTTGTACCGTGCGACAATATGTGCCTGGCAACCAATTATCTTCACCAGTATCGGGTATTTTTCCTTTAAATATTTCAATTGATTATCGAATAACTACTGTGTATCACCGCATAAACAGTGACGTAGTGATAAGATGCCTTATTTGTATGCAAGGTTCCACGGATTGGAATCTTGACGAGATGATTTTAATTTTTACACATTTATTTTTGTTTATTAAATTTGTGACACTACTTTATGCCCCGTTTTTAGCTTTTCTAAATGGTGTGATTTCTGTGCATACATGTATGTACCTGTAAAAGAATGAAGAATGACACTACGTTTCATTCACCATGCAAACCTTGGATGTATGGCCTAATTACCTATAAACCTTTGTATGACAAATATTCTAAACTGAATAAAAACATCACGCCTGATGATAAATTCAAACCGGGAACCCAGATATCTGCAGTTAAAAGTCCAGGATTATATTTACAAGTAGCTCTCATTTTATCAAGACAGATGTCTTACTGACAGAATTTACCTTAGTTTGTACCAAACACATTGCTAGCTTTTTGAATTGATAAGTACATTGAAAACAGAAACATAGCGTATCTTTTTTCAATG
>JAFMSR010000150.1:0-79082 GCA_022818135.1 Saxidomus purpurata | reverse complement strand
ACAGGGCTCTCCCGCCTCGATTCGGCATTTCCATGAGCCGGCGTATGAGTGTAAATTACGTCCAAAAATTGACTCCGTACGCCGAAATTTGAGACCCCTGACGTATGCCAGACAAAGCAATATCCACCTGTTCATTGTGACACATGGTGTTACGTTATTGATACGGATTAATAGTTTATCATTGCCTAAAGACACGTCAAGCTGTCAAATTATTATATTATGAGAAAAGCGTGCATTAAATGTTTAATTCTCCGCAGTTTTGAACAGTCAGACGTAATAGCCTTGGTATAAACAAATCAAATGTTGTAAATGAATGTATTATAGGTTTCTTTGTTGAATTCTCGGCCGTTTTTTGCAGTCGGATCGAAGAATAATAGCTAAATTAAGCCCGAATCAAAGCGCCGACGTCAAGGAGGGGACTCATCTTGATAAAATAAAAATAATAACTTCTCGAATAAATCAAAGATTTTCATTGTTTAAGTAGATCATCACTTTTTCATCCGATTTTCAGGCCGAATCAAAAATATTTTTCCATTATTTTGACAAAAAAGTCCCTTCAAAATATTGACAAAAACTTACGGATTTGATGAAGGAACTGTTGCTCCAATTTTATCAAATGCAAATTTCTATCAATGATTCAGAGTTTCTAGCAATTATCTGATATTTTACATGTGAAATAGTCAGTCAAAAATCGGCAATGTTTTCATTTGTTATATATTTTCTTTGAGAGGTTGTACCCTAAAAATTGCTGGTCGTTCCTCCCCCCCCCCCCCCCTCAGCCCTATGTGAATTTTGCTTAATTCTGAAATCAGTAGCAACTTGTCTTGCTTCTATTGAAGTCCCTTCTCAACTTCACATATCATTTTGTACTTAGATTCTATATCTAAATGCTTTCTCTTTCAACTAGGAGAACTTTTTTATGTATTTTGTGTATTGCACGAAAAAAAAGGTGTACAATTTACGATTGATACATTTGTGTATAAATGTTTACTCAAATATGTTTTCGCTCAGAAGAAGGCATTTAACTGTAAACGTGTGTAAAAAACTTTTAATGCAATGAATTGTTAGTACGATAATTTGCTCGATTAGCCGTTGTCGTTTGAGCGTCAGTCATTGTCACGCATTCACACTGTCTCGCAAACTATAATCATCTCTTTAAAAAGGAAAACAAAGCGTTCTGGACCTTGAAAACGCATCATTATATCCAAAATATTGTAACATGCAATATCATAACATCCGGAGTGAAAGTAGATGAAATATAGAAGGCCAGAGTGGGGACTGCAACAACAGCATCGTTACAAGCGGTAATAAGCGATATCGTTATATGTGGAGTTTACGATACCTTGTTAACACACTAGAGACCACAACCTTTTACTGGATCCCTTTGAAACTTTGTCAGTATTTATAACTATTGTCTTAAAAGACAAAATTTGAGCAATAAAGTATAAATTGATAAAACTTAAAAGGTTTGAACACTTAGCTTTTTGAAAATCTATCAAGTTCAAAGTCAAGTCACTATTCGTAAGTTAAGAATAAAACATCTTACTAGCAAATGTGTTTAATAAAAAATCTAGAAATTAGAATATTAGGATTGAGCTCAAGTGAAATGAGTATCTTCATAAATTGCTACATAAAGCTGTTGTAATAAATCAAGTTTATTATCCCCCCCCCCACCTTGGCGGAGGGGTTATAGTAATGAGCTCCGTCCGTCACACTTTTGTCAGGAGCATTAGTCCAAAAGTACTGAATGCAATTACTTGAAACGTTACACGGGGGGGATATATAATTGAAAGTAATTATTTTAAAGTGTTTATTTTGTTCGAAAATGACAATTATTGACAGGTGCAGTACACTGATGTTCAATATGTGCTCTGTTCAGTACAGTAGGAAAAGTCCTTCATACTCAATATTTTAGAAAACCTTCCATAAACCAAGCAATATAAAAACTCTGGCCTAAAATTGGCACTTATATAAAGCTTTAAATAGCGATGATGCAATACATGTTCTTGACCCCTAGTTGAACTTCCATGTTAAAGATTTTGGTACAAAAAATGTAGTTGTAATTTTTACATTCACATCACAAGAAAGTTCATATATAAAATTAAATCAATATTTGATATATACAAAACATATAAGAAGATACCAGATTTATCAATGACAAATATGCCTATGCATGTTTTTCTTTCATAAAAGGATAAGCTCTTGTCCTATGTACTCTTCCATCTATCACTTTGGAAAGTACCATAAATTGTTAAAAAATTGAATAGCTCACAGTGCAGATCATGATCAGACAGCAAAATAATGAATAGCTTACAGTGCAGATCATGATCAGACAGCAAAATAATGAATAGCTTACAGTGCAGATCATGATCAGACAGCAAAATAATGAATAGCTTACAGTGCAGATCATGATCAGACAGAAAAATAATGAATAGCTTACAGTGCAGATCATGATCAGACAGAAAAATAATGAATAGCTTACAATGCAGATCATGATCAGACAGCAAAATAATGAAAGTGCAGATCATGATCAGACAGCAAAATAATGAAAGTGCAGATCATGATCAGACAGCTAAATAATGAAAGTGCAGATCATGATCAGACAGCTAAATAATGCATAGCAAACAGTGCAGATCATGATCAGACAGCAAAAAATAAAAGCTGACAGTGCAGATCATGACCAGCCAACATACAATGAATAGCTTACAGTGGAGATCATGATCAGACAGCCAAAAAATGAATAGCCAACAGTGCAGATCATGATCAGACAGCAAAATAATGAGGCCTAGAGCTTAGATATTCAGCATGTGGCAATAATTGACTCTCTACCAAGATTGTTCAAATCATGACCTCAGGGTCAAAATTAACCCTGCCTGGGGGGGTCTTTTGATTTTACATAGGCTTATTAAGAGGATATCATGAGCCAAAGGTAAAAATTGATCCTACCTTTTATTTTTGCCAATGGTAGATAGGTGAGCGATACAGGGCCATCATGGCCCTCTTGTTTAATTATTCCCCTTTGTTACATTTACTTGATTTTTCTTGTCAGGTGCATTACTCAAAAAGTACAGTAAGGAATTACTTGAAACTTAATACAGTGATAGAGTTCAATGAGGAAAAGTGCAGTGCCTAAGTACCATAACTGTATCTTGCCTAATTTTTGAATTACTCCCCTTTGTTAAATTTACTTGATTTTTCTTGTCAGGTGCACAACTTCAAAAGTACTGAAAAGAATTTCTTGTAACTTAATACAGTGATGAATACAATGAGGGAAAGCACAGTGTTTAAGAGCCATAACTCTATCTTGCCTAATTTTTGCATTACTCCCCTTTGTTACATTTTCTTGATTTTTCTTGTCCGGTGCTTAACTCTAAAAGTACTGAAAGGAATTACTTGAAACTTAATACAGTGATAGAGAACAATGAGTGGGAGTGCATTACTTATTAACCATAACTCTATCTTGCCTATTTTTTAATTACTACCCTTTGTTTCATTTTCTTAATTTTTCTTGTCCTGGAGCATAACTCCAAAAGTACAGAAGGGAATTACTTGAAACTTAATACATAGAGCACAATGATGGGAAGTACATGCCCAATAACCCAGTGTTCCCACTCTCGTAAATTATTATGTAAATCACGCAAAAAAAATAAATTTCACGCAAATAATTTTCACTACGTGCGAGATCGCGCGTGTACGAAAATGCCGAGGACGAATAGGTTCAGCTGGAATCCCTCTGTATGTTCTAAAAATAGATCATGGACATTCTACTTTCTCGGCCAATCGGTCGGCATAACTGCTGGTGATTTACCGTTGACATCATGAAATGTAGACGGGTTTCATATTTGAATGCTCTGGGAATTAATATTAGCACTTTAAAAGTATGACCAATCTAATGATTCGGGCTTCGTCTGCAAAAACGTGACAGACAAAGCATTGTGGTTTGCTTAACGGCGAATAAAATAAATGATGCCCAACAACAAAGTGAAGAGTTACCATCCACAAGTACTGAAACAACTCTACGAGTAGTGTTAAAAGTCGGAAAAGTACCCGAAACGGTTTCTTAACAAGTGGTTGCCGCGGGTTGTAAAAAAATTTAAACGGTCGCCGCTGGTCTATCAAGTAATTTTCATACCCCCAAAAATTGAGATTTACCCCTTCTTTTTGTGTCCAGGGGGTAAGTATACCCTTTAAAAAAATACTGAGTGGGAACACTGATAACCATAACTCTACATTGTCTAATGATACCCCCTCCCCCCCAATACTAATATTTTTTTTATCCCCCGCCAAAGGCGAAGGGGATATTAGAAATGGTCTTCGTCCGTCCGTCCGTCCGTCCCAATTTTGTCCGGAGCATAACTCCAAAAGTACTTGAGGGATTTTCTTCAAACTTAATACACTGACATAGCACATTGGTAGGAAGTGCAGTGTGCAAGAACAATAACTCTACCTTGCCCACTTTTAGAGTTATTCCCCTTTATTAGATTTACTTTAAAAGTTTTGTCCAGAGCATAACTCCAAAAGTACTTAAGAGATTTACTTCAAACTTTATACTCTGATATAGCATATTGGTAGAAAGTGCAGTGTGCAAGAACAATAACTCTACCTTGCCTACTTTTAGAGTTATTCCCCTTTATCAGATTTACTTGTCCGAAGCATAACTCCAAAAGTACTGGAGGGATTTTCTTCAAACTTAATACACTGACATAGCACATTGGTAGGAAGTGCAGTGTGCAAGAACAATAACTCTACCTTGCCTACTTTTAGAGTTATTCCCCTTTATCAGATTTACTTTAAAAGTTTTGTCCAGAGCATAACTCCAAAAGTACTTGAGGGATTTACTTCAAACTTAATACACTGACATAGCACATTGGTTGGAAGTGCAGTGTGCAAGAACAATAACTCTACCTTGCCTACTTTTAGAGTTATTCCCCTTTATCAGATTTATTTAAAAGTTTTGTCCAGAGCATAACTCCAAAAGTACTTGAGGGATTTACTTCAAACTTAATACACTGATATAGCACATTGGTAGGAAGTGCAGTGTGCAAGAACAATAACTCTACCTTGCCTACTTTTAGAGTTATTCCCCTTTATCAGATTTACTTTAAAAGTTTTGTCCAGAGCATAACTCCAAAGTACTTGAGGGATTTTCTTCAAACTTAATACACTGACATAGCACATTGGTAGGAAGTGCAGTGTGCAAGAACAATAACTCTACCTTGCCCACTTTTAGAGTTATTCCCCTTTATCAGATTTACTTGTCCGAAGCATGACTCCAAAGTACTTGAGGAATTTTCTTCAAACTTAATACACTGACATAGCACATTGGTAGGAAGTGCAGTGTGCAAGAACAATAACTCTACCTTGCCTTCTTTTAGAGTTATTCCCCCTTTATCAGATTTACTTTAAAAGTTTTGTCCAGAGCATAACTCCAAAAGTACTTGAGGGATTTACTTCAAACTTAATACACTGACATAGCACATTAGTAGGAAGTGCATTTTGTAAGAACAATAACTCTACCTTGCCTTCTTTTAGAGTTATTCCCCCTTTATCAGATTTACTTTAAAAGTTTTGTCCAGAGCATAACTCCAAAAGTACTTGAGGGATTTTCTTCAAACTTAATACACTGACATAGCACATTGGTAGGAAGTGCAGTGTGCAAAAACAATAACTCTACCTTGCCTACTTTTAGTCAAATAGAAAAATATCATACCTATACTGATAATGAACATTAATATAATTTTGCAAACCTTCTCTCCATTGCCTTATTCTTTTTCCACTTCCTTGAAAACTGTACTCAGCATGACCATAACTAAACAGCTTTTTAAGGATTTCCTCTCACCAAGTAAAATGTACGAAAGTACAACCTTCAGGTAACTTCTTCACGGCGGGGGGATTAACCATGTGTAACATGGCTCTTGTTTCTCTAAAAATGGATTTTTTTGTATTGGCAGAGGAAATGGGTGATCAGAGAATATCTAAAGGAACACAATATGTCATCCGTAACTATGGAAGACCTCAGGTAAATTCGCTTCATTATTCATAGCAAGTACAATATATCTCTTCTTACACTCTTGTACATTCTTTGTCCTTTGTTTTCAAGGAACGTTACTTTCATTATACAGTTAAACTTCGTTCGCTCGAACTCGAAGGGTCCGGCCATTTCGGTTCGAGGGATCAGTAGTTTGAGCGATCGAGGTTTGTCAGCATGGTCAGTCACGGGGGTCACCGTACATCCTTTATTTAGACCACATCGGGAGTTTTTGCGCGTACAATGGTACACACATGTAAATGTGCATGTATATTAGAAACTTGTAGCTTACCCTTAATTAAAAGACAAACTCACAAATTATTCTAAGTTTTGTAATGTAAAAGTATGAAATGTTTGTCATTCATTAGATAATTACTTCAATTTTCTGGAAAAAAAACAACTTTAAATAAAAGCCAATCTGCTTCTTATTGCTATAAACATCGTGAGCGACTCTCAGTCTGTTTGTAAATCATAACCTTTAATTGCAAATTTAACGAGGTGTGAATAAAACACGCCGTTTCACAGCCCTTGTGTCTGACAGCTGATCATCAATGCATTGTTTGCTCGATAATTGAAATTAGCATCTTTTATTGTTCGAGCCAAAGGATGTACTTCACAATGAAATAGATCTGAAGGGACCGCGGTACAGGTTCGAGAGATCGGTGTTCGAGGTTTCGGTAGTGGAACAATATGATTCATATAGAGCTTTTGCCGGGACCGCCAGGTCGGGTTCGAAAGCGATCGGTAGTGTTCGAGCGAATGAAGTTCGAGCGAACGAAGTTTAACTGTATATAAGAATTATAGTCTACCCAATACTCGATAAATGTGAACATACAGTACATGAAATAAGTGATTGTCCTGAAAGATCTGGTACACCATTTCTGTTCAATTCAATTTTGCACACACAAAAAAAGATTGGTGGAATTTCCAAAGAAATTTTGGTCATCTAAGAAAATGCATTCCATTGGTATGACTACTGATAAAACCACATAAATAGGCTGTTTTAGTCAGATTGAAGATTGCAACCTATTTTAAAAGTAGAAAAAATGATTTCAGATACATAAATACCCATGTGTCTAAATGTAGTTTCAAAATTACATGTTGCAGTGATCTGAAATCAGTGGTAACTGGTTTCTTGTCAAGTGACATAGAGCAGTTGAGTGTTACTCACAGTGACAATGGTATTGAAATTGCTAAAATCATGTGCCAATATAAAAATTGGCCAGTGAAATCGGTTAGTATGGTAGTGCTTTTGATGACTTCATCCAAGTTTTGCATTTCATTGAACAATTTGAAGTTTTTTGTATATTTTATATGTCTTCTATAGTTTTTCTTATTAATTTATGGAAATTCTGTTTTATTTCTGATACCTGTTATTAGTCTTTTAATGCTTTTGTTACTAAGGTAGTTGTGTTCCCATTCAATTTGACCTCAGTGGTGTATTTAGAGCTGTTTTAAGCTGTGGAATTCGTTTCATCCATTTTCCTAAACAGAGTACACATTAGAAGTGAAATAACTTCAAATTTAGTCAGAACTTTTTTTAGCAGTGACCAAGGTATAACTATGACAATAAGTATTAATACAGTCAAGACTAATAGTACTTTGTAAAACAAAAGGTCAAGTGGTACATGAATTTATTGATTAGAGTGTTTATGCAGCAATCTTAGCAGTAGAAAAATGGTTTAGTGAAAAGTGTTAATGTAACTATGAAATGTGTTGGTTTGCCTCAGAAATTGAGGGTCCTGGGTTCAATCCTCACCAGTGCCTAAGTAGTGGCAGTGCCCAGGTTTAAGACACAGATAATTCCACATTGCCTCTCTCTTTTTGCGAGGTTGATTCCATCTTTAGTGAGTCTTGAGAGCAATTAATACAAGTTGTAAGAACTTGTTTTGCAATCAAGATTTATTTAGATAAATTAGTAAACATTAACTGTGTTAGAAAAAAGATCTGATAGTATCAATAGTATGATGGTAGCTTTTCTTAGAGCCTTGGTCATAATATATTGTATAACATTGTTAGAACTGAATAGTTTTATTATTTTTCAGTAATATTTACATACTTCATTTTATGTAAAATTGAAATGATAGAATGAATGGGATAATTTATATGAAGCTGAATATGGTGGCTTATTAAACAAAAGCAAGTGGGATGATTTCATGAACTTATTGATAGAACAGCATTACATAGCACTACTGAGTTTTTCTCATCTTTTTCAGTTGGGTGCTGTGAATAAAAAATTAATATATAATGGACTGAAAGCCAGAAATGAAAACAGCCCCTTATCTGCTTTGACATTGGTAGATGTAGAAAGCATTGGGTGTGAATGTTTCATGCATTTTTCGTAAGTGTTGCAGTGATCTAAATTCTTGACTAAATATCATAATTATCATTTCTGCTGGAAAAAAATCTAGAGGCTTTTTACAAGGAAAAGCAAGCAGAGTTTAACTGTGTATCTTATAATTATGTTTAGAAAGGAAGGTAATGTGCCAATATGGTCACTATATTGACTACTATAAATATCTACAAATCCTGCAAAGTTTTTGTTGGTGTATATATACATGTAAGTGTGACTGTTGTGTATAAAATGCAACAAAGATCACACAAGTCTAAAGTATAAAAGAATAAGTATAAAAAAATAAGGAATACTTAGTAGATGAATTAATTGAATACTTGATTTTGCATTTCAGGAAAATACCTTTATTTAGAAAAGTATGCAAATTTTTGCATAGAACAAAATCTGATTTCATAGCTACCTTTTTGTAGTCATTGCTTGATAAAAGTAATTAATAAGAGCTGATTATCATTGTTAAGAGTATCATGTGTTTCTAAATTTGAAGTCTTTTTTTGTTTGAATGCTTGATTTGTATTACAGTGCATCTGAATTTGCTTCCATGGACCCAGGTGTCTGTTCAATGGTCTGCCAGAAGATAGGCTACTGTGATGGTTTTAGATGCCTTAATCCAACACACAGGAAAAACATTCTTCAAGGCTGTTTGAAATGCAAGGTATTGTGTTTACACCTTTGAAACTAGGTAGAAAGACTTAGGTAGACAAAATAAAATGTCTACACATTTTAGAAGGGGAGGAAAGACAGGTCCAAGAAGGAACACAACATAAAATACTTAGAATTGCTATATACATTGCCAAAGTAAAGCCGTCACCACAATATAATGAATACATGTATATTGTAATTGAGACAGCATTTATGATTGTAGGTGACTTGAACGTGAGCTTATAGGCAAAGAATGTAATGAAGTACTCTAAGGATTTTGTTTAATCACATAAAACCAATCTTAATAGAAGATTCACCTTTCACTAACAAACCGAGAGTCAGGACATTTTTAGCTCACCTGAGCTGGCTCAGGGTGAGCTATTAGGATCGATGAATGTCCGTCGTCTGTCCACACTTAGTTCGTTAACACTCTAGTGGTCACATTTTTGCCTCAATTGTCACGAAACTTGGTCAGGATGTTTGTCCCAGTAATTACTCGGACGAGTTCGAATATGGGTCATCTCGGATGAAAAACTAGGTCACATGACCCAAAAATAGAAAAATCTTGTTAAGGCTCTAGAGGCTACTGTTTCAGTCCAAATATCGTGGAAATTTGTCAGAAAGGTTGTTCGGTTGATTTCTAGCTCAAGCTTTCATATGGGTCACCTGGGGTCAAAAACTAGGTCACACAGCCCAAATATGGAAAAACCTTGTTAACACTCTAGAGGTAACATTTTCAGCCCAAATATCTTGGAAATTTGTCAGAAAGGTTGTTAAGATGATTTCTAGCTCAAGTTCGAATATGGGTCATCTGGGGTCAAAAACTAGGTCACACAGCCTGAATATGGAAAAACCTTGTTAACACTCTAAGAGGTAACATTTTCAGCCCAAATATCCTGGAAATATGTCAGAAAGGTTGTTTCTTTGATTTCTAGCCCAAGTTTGAATATGGGTCATCTGGGGTCAAAAACTAGGTCACAGAGCCCAAATATGGAAAAACCTTGTTAACACTCTAGATGTTACATTTTCAGCCCAGATATCCTTGAAATTTGTCAGAAAGATTGTTTCGATGATTTCTAGCTCAAGTTTGAATATGGGTCATCTGGGGTCAAAAACTAGGTCACACAGCCCAAATATGGAAAAGCATGGTTCGCACAGGCCTTGAAAAGTACTTGAATTTGGTGCCAAGTGCTTGAAAAGTACTTGAATTCTGTGCTGGGAAAAAGTCCTTGAAAAGTACTTGAATTTGAAAATGAAACTAGTGAATTTCTTTAAAAGTCATTGAATTTGTATGTTCCGCGTAAGAAACGTCCAAAATAATTGTATCACGCCTTAAAATGACGAGAAAACAGTCTATTCGTATCAGTCCAACGAACATGCTCACGTGTGATGTATCAACTACGTACCGGATTCGGGAATTTAGACACGCTTGCTCCCGGAGTGACTTCCCTTTACCAAAAGTCATGGTTGTGGAAAATTTGTGAAAATGCATTTTGTCATCGACATTGCTCACGAACAATAGTTATAAAGCATGGATAAAGGAATTTAAGGGGAACAAACACAAGCGTACTTGCGTTGTGTTTTATAAACTTATAGACATAGTGCATTATGGGCGAAAATGCGTTGAAGAGTCATCAACGAGAAAAAAAGCATTCATTGACATGATAAACAAAATCTGACAAATATACGTTCCAATGAGTCAATACAGTCGTTCCTCATGACAAAAAATCCAGATTTGAATAACAAGTAAATATTGCGATTATCAAGACAACATGTATTTTGCTTGATATTAATTTGAATAACCAAGATACATATTACATTGTCTTCCAAATATGATTTAAGGCGACATTTGACTATGTATACCGACATGAAGTCAGATTTTTCGCATCATTTTAGTCTTTGAAAATTAGAAAAAAGTCCTTGAAAAGTACTTGAATTTTGTCTCGAAACTTCTGTATGAACCATGAAAAGCCTTGTTAATACTCTAGAGGTAACATTTTCAGCCCAAATATCCTGGAAATTTGTCAGAAAGATTGTTTCTATGATTTCTAGCTCAAGTTTGAATACGGGTCATCTGGGGTCAAAAACTAGGTCACAGAGCCCAAATATGGAAAAACCTTGTTAACACTCTAGAGGTAACATTTTCAGCCCAAATATCCTTGAAATTTGTCAGAAAGGTTGTTTCGATGATTTCTAGCAACTTTGTTAAAAGCAGTTGTACTCGGGTGAGCGATAAAGGGCCATCATGGCCCTCTTGTTATATTTCCAAACTACTGTTTGGTTTCAGGGACTTGATAACAAGCGTATGTTAAACACTGACATAGACGAACTCGGACCTCACATGATAGCACAGATGTCACAAACTCAACTGGGAATGGTACCAGTCACAGTACTAAAGGGCACAATACAGTTTCTTAAAGACATGTGTATGAATAAAGTGTTAAGAGATGCTACATCAAATGCATTGCAGAAAGTTATAGGAAGGTTGGTCATTCATTTTGTACAGAATCACCAAATATACTTGAAACTGATTTTTACAGCACAAAAGGTCAGACATGACAACTACATTTTGTTCAACTCATATCCAGATATTCGTATTTGTAATTTTTGGCTATTTATTATGATGCCACAATTAGTTTTCAAGCACAAACAAGACATGCTTACTCTACACCTTTAACTGATAAATAGCATCACAGAATAAGTGGTAGTAGGTCCCATTGTTGGCAATAAACTTTAAGGAATTTTAAAGTGAAAACATTGCCCTCAGAGTCTACACAGAAATCTCAGGGATTTGTTTGATGGTTGGATATTCCGCAACAGCTGACTTAGCTTGTAAAATTTGTTGTAAAATGTAAGCCAAACATAGTGCTATTAATGAAATAAAAGTGCCTGTTGAGAGTTGACTAGATCTATCTGTGAAATGTGTTTATAATATTTTCAGTCATGGAAGTGATTACAGCTCAAATGTGTTGTATTTACTGGGAAGTGCTATCAAACTGCTGCCAGTGTCGATCCAAGAGCAGTTAGATAAAGTAAGTACTCTGGCCATGACTCTTTTAAACTTAGCTGTGTTAAGAATGTTGATGGGCAGTATAGTGTCAGCTAACCTCTAAATATTAATGGGAAGTTAATTTTGTGTAAAAAATATATTTCTTCTCCAGAAGGTAAGTCTCTTTAGGAAAGGAGAACTTACTATCCCAATTAAAGAGATGTTGTGCATATATCCAAAATTGTCAAGTTAGTTACTGAGGGCTGTTCCAGGAAAAAATGTATGGGGGGGGGAACGACCAGCAATTTTTAGGGTAGTCCACCTATCAAATTTTTAACCAGGTTTTCCGAAGGAAAAATCCTGGTTATTAGATTGAGGTACGTCGGCGGGCGGGCGGGCGGGCGTAAACAATTTCTTCTGTGCGCAACTCCTACATTTCTCAACGGATTTCAACCAAACTTTCACAGAAGTATTGTCATGAAGTGCCCTGGCGCATATTGTCGGGGTTTTGTGATTTGGTCATTTTTGACCTAATTATGGCCCTTTGTTTTTTTCACATATGTAATTCTTCTGTGCGCAACTCCTACACTTCTCAAGGGATTTCAACCAAACTTCCACAGAATTATTGTCACCAAGTGCCCTGGCGCATATTGTCGGGGTTTTGTGATTTGATCATTTTTGACAGAATTATGGGCCTTTGTTTTTTTCCACATAATGTAATATATATAGAGAAATACTCTTCTGTGTGCAACTCCTACATTTCTCAAGGGATTTCAACCAAACTTTCACAGAACTATAATTGTGAACTAAAGAATTTGGAATATATAATGTTCTGCCCCTGGTCATCCGTCCGTCCGTCCGTCCGTTAGCAATTTTGTGTCTCCTTATTTAAGTATATATAAAAGGGAGAATACTCTGTTATTATAAAAGGGAGAATACTCTGTTATTACTGTCTATTTTTAGAATAGATTACCAGTCCTGTATACTTTGGAGTATTCTGTTACAGTAAGATGACAAAATTTCTCATGAGACCAGCGGTTCAAACCCCACACAGAGCAAGTTTTTTTTTTTTGTTTTTTGTTTTTCTTCTTTTCTTTATATAATTTTTGCCTGAATTATGGCCCTTTGCCTTTTTTCCACATATGTTATATATAGAAGAATACTGTCACGTGCCCACTTCCTCCTACATTTCTCAAGATATTTAAACATTTGCGCTCGGCCAGCAGACTGGAAAATAAAAACCTGGTTTTGTTACAATTTCCTGTCACTTGTAATTAATTTCTAGGCACCCCCCATAAAATTTAATTTCAGTTTTACCCCCCACCTAAAAAATTTAAATAATTTAAATTATCGCATTAACAATTTTATTCATGTTTGTTTATACTTTTAACACATTCAGCTTTTTATGTCACGCAGTCAATCAAATATTGGTATTAAAACTCATGTGAACGCAAGTACACAATTGTTAACTGAAAACATCGTATTAACATCTTTTGTTGAGTTCTTACCACCGTTTCCTTGAAAAAATACAAAAACCGGGGTCGCGAAAATAGGTGACAAACAAAAACATTGCCGATTTTTGACTGACTATTTCACATGTATCGTATCAAATAATTGCTAGAAACTCTGATTTATTGATGGAAACTTGCACTTGCATGGAAAAATATTTTTGATTTGGCCCGATAATCGAATGAAAAAGAGACGATCTACTTTAAGTAAAACTTAACAAATTGAAAACATCACTGTAAAATCCGATTTCACAAAATGACAAAAAGGTTTTTTCACAACGGTACAGTTAACTAGCATAGTATTCAAATGAATTTGCGTTCTTGACAAAGTCATTTTTAGCAATTTTCATAACCTTTTATTATATTATATCTTATAATTTGTATAAAACAGTTGCACAAAGGGCACTACATGGTATTTGTGTTTATTATTTACAGATGTTGCCAAATTTTATTCATCGCCTTATAAGCTCATTACTTAATGAATTACTTTTTTTTTTTTATAAAATCGGAGTTTTAACTAATTATATTTTTTCAAAGTTATATCAAATGTTTTCAAGTCGTTCACAACAGCTTCGAGTGTAATAAGTATCAATTACCCCGCCGACTCTACTGCAGATATAAGTTCTCGTTCAACTTTCTCCATTTTCCTCGCTGTGTACCTCAAATACTTTAGATAATCACGTAACCGTCTTGTCGAAATACCATAGAAGCAATAAAACACAAAGAAAAAAGTTGTAAATATTGCATTAAAATGATTTTGTGGGCGGATCTTGTATTTTTTCTGATATGACAGGGTAAAGTATTGTATGGATTATCATATAATTGTACTTGCGTATAATTGGATGCATTTAAAAGGGTTTTGTTTCATATAATCCAATCAAATTATGAGTGTCTTTAGAAATCGGCATTTTTTGACACTTGCTTTGAAGGAAGATGTGTCAACTTTGAACAAGCATAATTTTGTTAATTGGAGGTCGATTAACATGGGGTTTGGACCAGTTTAAAGAGAATTTTATTACGGAGGGATCTGTGACAGGAATTTTTGAAAAATTGGTCAGGGGATTAATTATCTTTGAATACGTAACAAGCGGTCAGAAAAAAAGGCTGCATTTTCTTTGATGTTAATTTTTGTTTGTTTGAAGAATGATATGGAAAATGTGTGACACGGATCCTTAGACATTATAATTGTATACATTTTTTATGAATTTGGAAGTAAAAATTGCAAAAATGGCTTTGCTATCGCTGTCCAAAATTTTACGAAATTTATCAAATATCATACATTATCAAAGGCAAAAAACAAAGAAAAGTTTTAAAAATCATGAAACGACTTGTTTTAGTCATAATCTATATAAAAGATACAAAATATATGATACAGTTATTGTCTAAATGGGTAATTTAACTCCACTGAGCCGACCTTAAACCGCTACCTTAAACGATTATTCGAGAAGTATAATTGTTCACGCTTTTCTCATAATATATTGATCAATTATCGGCAATTAACACTCATAACGCGTACATCTTTGCTCTACACACATGAGGCGGTACCGTACCAATTAGGTCGCACAATGTAAATCGCTTTATCCGGGCATACAGTATACGTTTGGGGTCTCACATTTCGGTGAATGGAGACAATTTTGGACATAATTGACACCCGTATGCCCGCTCACGGAATTACTGAATTGAGGCTGGAGAATGTCATTCGGGCAAGCCCCCCCCCCCCATTACCCCCCACCCCGAAAATTATTTCTCAGTTTTACATCGATCTAAAAAAATAATCCGCGGAAAACAACAACAACAGCAAAATGTTAAATACAACTACCAAGAAAATTTTAATTAAAAAATACCCTCCACCCACCAAATAAAAACAGCTTGTGGTTCCTCCCCCCTAGACATTTTTTCCTGGAACAGTCCCGAGTTAAATTCACTTTTAAAGAATAATGAAATTTATAGGAGATAAAGATAATCTTAGATCTTTCTTCAGTTTACTCTAAAACAGGTTAACATACACCTTTCCTTCATATTTATGTTGCGTCATCGTAAATAGGAAGAAAGCATTTCTAAAACTTTTGCAGTATCATTGAAAAAATAATGCTCTATTTTTTGTACAGCATGTCCTTTATATCTAAAATGCAAATTAAGGCGTTTTTTTTGTACAAATAATCAGTTTGACTGGTAAGACATCTTTCTTGGTAATATAAGAGCAATTTAAATTTTACATTCAAAGTGATCAAGGGACTTTTGAAAAGAAAGGGGGTCACAACTTAAAAGAGCTATTTATAAAGATTACAAATGGCGTAACTGAAATTCCTTCCATGTTGTAATTGTAGAATGTACTGACTGAACTAAATGAAGGTTTGCTACTTGAATTGTTACCTACTGATGATCATACCTGCAATCTGAAAAAGTGTTGTGAAAGATGGCTGAATCCCGAAGACCTCTCCCATTTACAGAACCAGGAGTTTACACTCATGATGACTATAAAGACTGCCATGTTATCGAGGAACAGAAGGAAAAGGGAAACATCATGTAATTTATTTCAGTTTACTTTGTTTTAAATATTTGTTTAACTGTGCCAGATGCTCATTTCACATGAAATTTGGCACTGTGATTCAACAGATTTTATTTGATTCTTGTTTGCAATCTCACCACCTGCATTGTATTTGACAACTATTTGTCAAACAGAACCAAAAATAATATCTAGTGAAGCAAAACTTGAAATTGTTGTATCTTGTGAGTGACATTCCTTGGCAGAGCATTGTTCTATGTACAAGATGAGCTGTTGTCATTTATTTGTGACATCCTTTATTCAATACTTAGATAAATTAATAAAATTTTTTCAAACAAACGTAAGCTATGTCATGAATGGTCAGGGTCAAGATTCAACTTGCTATAACCAAAAACTTAAGCTTTGAGTTGTTGATGTTATTGAATGTCCTTAATTGCATTTTTTCTACAAGAAATACAAGAAATTTAATGTTTTGTATTTTTTAAGTTTCATGTTTTATATGTTTTCTTCAAGAAGGTCTTAGTCCCATATGTGACAATACATGTATATACAAATTACAATTTGTATGTTGATGTAGGCTCTCTGAAAAACAATGTAGCTCAAAGATTGTAGATTATTGCAACACATTTTTCAAAGCTTTTGATCATGTTCAAGTTTGGCTCTGTTTCTGAGTAAACCACTGATGAGCAACTTTAATCTGGCCTCTGATTTCTTAACATAAAGAAGTCACTTTTTAGAATTGTTTATTATATTTCAGTTCAGTGGACTTGCTCTCAGATACGCACTCTTCCAATGTTGTTCCTCACAGCAACTGCAGAAGAAATCACTGCAATGGATGAAAGTGAATTTATAGACTGTTTACCAGATATTGGAAAGCTTACAGATCTTAAAGAACAGCAGAAGGAAGCTGTTCTTTCTTAAGCGAAGACAGTAAGCACTTTTTGATTAGTGTTATCTTATCATTATAACATTTTATCATGAACTTTTGTTATTACATTGTGAAAATGCAGTTATTATTGATCCTATCATTGAACACAATGAAAAATAATTGCACAACTCTTTTCTGTTCAAATCTAAGAATATTATCATGCATACCCAATACTTCAATGTCTGCAGTTCTGTTACAGACCTTTAAGTATGAGTACATTTATTAAATGTATTTTTTCACAAAGCTTATAAATACATTTAACTAAATCAGCATATAAAATATTCTCATGTTTTACATTCATCTTTTCATGTTACACCCTCATGAGTATTTAATGTATGTATGTTTTTATTCAGAATCATGGAGTAATTTACTGAGAGCATAGATCACATAGGTCTACATAAACAATTCCGCATCTTATGAATTTCGGCAAAATCTCCTCTGCTAAGTCATCATTATACTTTTAAATTTTGTCTCATTATTTCAGTTAATCTCAAAATAAAACAGTTGTCTTAGACCTGGTTTCTCCTCAATCATAAATGATCTGTTTTAGTAACATACTGTATGTCACTGAAACAATAGTGGCAGGTATGGATACAGTATTTTATCAAAATGTATGATTATAGTAACTTTGGGGTTGTCTAAATGGACATGACAGTACTCGAGTATGTAAATTGCAAGCAATGTTTGTTTTAGCCAATTTTTTTAATTTTTAGGCTTTGTCAAAGACAAATGTTTGCGAAATGGACACAAGTGATCTGATTAGCCTAGGAGCTGATTCCCTCGTTTTCACTGTTCAGGACATTAATTGTCTTCCGTTGAATGATACTGGTCTAGTTTCTTCCCTTGGTAGCCGTGATGGATGGTCCTCTGCAGAGGTAAGTTTAATTATGTCACCTTCTGTATAGAGGAAGGATCATAAGGATAATTTTATCATTTGCTTGGGTGATCATGGGTTTTGTAATTTATGAATCAGAGTCTAAACTCAAGAAAAAAAACATTCGGAGTATGATTTTTGATGTCTGTCTTACTGGTTTCCAAGTACAAATTTACCCTATTACTCTATCTATTTATTAATAACTCCTTTAAATTTCATAGATGAGCTACTTTAAGAAAACCTTTTCTATATTTCCTGTGTTACAGAGGCAGAATTTTGTCATTGGCCACAGGTATTATATCTCTAGACATTTCCATTTCTCAGTACACTAATATTTTGTGCAAGATGCTTTTCTGAGAGATTTTACCTTCACTGTGCACTAACGTCACAATTGTGTTCTTTATACCTGATTACTTTCATCTAACGCGAACAGAAGTCGACTTTGTTGAATCAGTATAAAATTTTGATTTGCTGTATTATACATACTTAAGTCAACAGAAATTTGGAAAAAGTTTGATCAATTAGTTTAAATGTTTTATTTCAACGTTTTTTGAAGATGTAAAAAAAAATAAAGTTTTGCAAATTGTAGAATTGTTTTAAGAACACGATTTTAGATTTTAAATGTTAATACAGATTCAACGTGTGAGGGTTTTCAAATTGAGTACTATCAACTACTAGTCGTAGTAGTATACCGTTAGTGAAGTAAGTTAGTTATCTCAGTTAGTAATGGTTCATACATTGTATAATTTAGCAATAGTAGAACAACTTGTTTATTAAGCCTTGACCCTCACAATTAGTTTTTGCATGTTCAGTGCTTGTCCAGATTGGTTTCTAGTAGCTTTGCATGTTGTTTCCTTATCCATCCTTTTAATTCAATTATTTCCTTTACTTCCCTTGCACTTTGATACGTCCATAATTTGTGTCACATAAATTATCCTAGTTAAAAACATGTGCAGTCATTGTAAACATTTTTGAAACTTTAATACAATGACATTTTAAGTAACAGTTGTCATAAACGACATACCTTAAAATTTAATATGGACAAGCCAAGACCTAAACTTTCCTTTGTATCTAAAACAAATTACAATACTGATGCTACATTAAAGCATAACTTATTCACTCTATTAGGTTGAATGTTCTCAGTGCTTCCATCCATCTCACAAAATTTTTCTCAGGGATCACTGACCTGTATTCAATGAAACTTTATTGACTGTTTCACCGTCTTGATGAGATGCGCATATTAATAGTTTGTTCCAGTTCAGTGAATTTTCAGAGTTCTTGCACTTTGTGCAATTAAAACCTTCATGCCCGCGCTTGTTCTGAAGAACCTGAGCTTGGAATATAACAAATCTTTATGGGCAATACTTCTAACTAGAGAGGATGCTAGCATTATTCGGTTCAATGTTGTTTCACTGAATTATGGTCCTTTCATTATATACTCAAACACAAAAGAAAGTGTGCAAAGAGGTTTTTCTTAATTTGCCTGATATTCATAATAGAAATTATACGATGTTTGGTACCACTATTTAGCTTATTCTGTTGCCTACAAACCCAAATAATCTCTTTTAAAATAGCCGTTTCTATAGATGCACAGAATTCGGTTACATGTGTCAAGGGTCAAAATGAAAAATACACAAACTGTGATTTTGATGTTATATTGTGAGTATTAGCACTTTTTGCAGCTCTCCTAATGGTTTTGTTGTGATTTTTTAATTAATAATGGGTATGGCCACCAGTTTAGTGGATAACCTGTACAATACGGCGTCTCATGGAATTGACGAAACGTTGTACGACGTGTGCTTGAATGTTGTTCCATTCGATCTGCAAAGCATTCTGTAGCTCCAGCAAATTGTTGACGACATGTCTTGACCTAACTCTAAGACCAAGAAGATCCCAATTATGCTTGATTGGGTTGAGGTCAGGAGAAACGGCAGGCCAAGACTTTAACGTCATTTGCATTAAGGTATTGCCGCGTTAGCCGTGCCTTATGCGCACGCGCATTGTCGAGCATCAATGTGGTGGGGACATGCTGATTAACGAATGGAACAACTACTGGTCTTAACACCTGGTTAATTATACCCCCACAAAACGAAGTTTGGGGGGGGGTATATAGGAGTGAGCTTGTCGGTTGGTCGGTCGGTCGGTCTGTTGGTTTTCATGGTTTCCGGATGATAACTCATGAACGACTTTACCCTTTTGAATAATTTTTGGTACACATGTGCAACTTCATGAAATACAGGTCAAGTTCAACTATGGGGTTACTAGGGTCAAGGTCAAGGTCACTGTTACTAAAAATAGAAAAATGGTTTCCGCTCAATAACTCAAGTTAAGAGTGACCAATTACAATGAAACTTGGTGTGTAGGTAGCTTGTGTGGAGAGGAAGCTTGGGATTGCATTTGGGGTCACTAGGGTCAAGGTCAAGGCCACTGTTACTAAAAATAGAAAAATGGTTTCCGCTCAATAATTCAAGTTAGGAGTGACTAATTGCAATCAAACTCTGTGTGTAGGTAGCTTGTGTAGAGAGGAAGCTTGGGATTGCATTTGGGGTCACTAGGTTCAAGGTCAAGGGCACTGTTACTAAAAATAGAAAAATGGTTTTTGCTCAATAACTTTAGTTAGGAGTGACCAATTGTAATGAAACTTGGTGTGTAGGTAGCTTGAGTGGAGAGGAAGCTTTGGGTCACTGGGGTCAAGGTCACTAGGGTCAAGGTCACTGTTACTAAAAATAGATTTTTATTTATTTTTAGTTTTTAGATTGTTTTAAGCAACAACAAAAATTTCGGGGTCAAGGTCACTAAGGTCAAGGTCACTGTTACTATAAATAGATTTTTATATAATTTTAGTTTTTAGATTGTTTTAAGCAAAAAAAAAAAATCGGGGTCAAGGTCACTAGGGTCAAGGTCAAGGTCAGTGTTAATAAAAACAGATTTTTATCTATTTTTAGTTTTTTTATTGTAAGGCCAGAGTTTTTTTATTTTTCGTTTTACGGGAGCGCCGTACCTAAATACTGCAAAACCCAAATAAGAAAAAGATTCGAATTCTAACTTTATTTTTATTTTTTCCGCCGCCCGTTGATTCTATCTCCGAAAGAAAATAAAATTTAGTGTTATTTAACCTAACGCTAATTTCACAACAGCGTTTCTCCGAGTATTTTGGAGTGACTTGCGCGAGTATTTATTAATTAAAATATTGGAAAACACACCTGTAAAAGCAACCTTTATTTTAGATCCATTGAATCACAAAGATCGAATCAGACATCGCCGTCGACGTTTTTGTTGAGAATCGCCGCTACTGTATACTATCACAGCGTTATGTGTTTTTTTTTTGTTTCAAAAAGCATTGAGTTATTTCTTTGTCAGAACCTAAAATATTTATCACCTTTAGTTGATTTAAATATTTATTTCCGTTAAAAACCGCTGTCCCTTAGCATTGTCACTCGCGATAGGTGTGAAGAATATGGCCTGTCGTACTAATCCAGTCAATTATGAAATGTTGGCAAACCAAGCTGTGTGACACCGCTGACTGAGTGTGAATGCAAAAGTATTTATCAATAACATTTCCATTGTTCTGTATTTAAATCAAAACGTTCTGTTTTAAAAAGAAAATCGTGGCGTTCCAGGTGTCCGTTTTTTTGTCATTAATTGTTTCATCAACTGTCAAAGCCAACGCTTTTCCAGAACAATTTTCTGCTATTTATTTTAATGAATAACTTTTGCCGAAATATTTATTTTTACTGCAACCTCTTTTATTCATAAAGATAAAGCCGCAGGTGTCAACGAGATCAAAAGAACAAACGCCGACGTACATTGTACATGTGAGTTTGTTTGATCTTAGTGAAGCACGTGGCATCAAATAGATCGAGATATTTGACAGTTTGAGACATGAAAAAGGGGGGTAATTCTTGACAATAGTCTGATAATTTTGGATTATAGAAATAATAGTTTGAATAGATAAGTTAGAGTAAGTTTTATTTTTGTTGATAAAATAATTGAACACGCTATACAAAGTACGTCGGTCGGCAAATATTTTTAATGTTCATGCATACAACCAAAAACATTTCACGTGTAGACACATTTCTACCGGCTAAAAAATTTGATTTTTGTCCTGAAACCCATTTATTTACCTGTAAAATCACGCGAAGTGATGCGATTTTACTCCCGCGAAGTGACGCGATATTTCTCCGTACGCGAAGTCACTTCATGCACTCCCAAGCTCACTCGAAGTCACGTTATTTGTCTCCGAGTTCTCCCGCGAAGTGGGAGTTCGCGTTTTTGCATAATCCTCCAGGCCTGTACTGTACGTCTGTAACAACTTGCGTCTGGAAAAAAGACCGACCTATCACCCTATTTCTTTGACCAAGTTACCTGAACCACACTATTCTTTTTTAGCCTTTACACTTTTTGGTCGAAAATAATTCTAAAGTAACCAAGAGAAAAACACAAGAGCTGTCCCTCACAAGGACGAATGCACCCGAAAGAGGTGTCTCACAGTCTTTGTCCTCTCCATGTGCTCAATAATTGTGGTATGTAATTTTAAAATCCATGCGACACATCGGCTGATGTGCTTGACATTGTGCCAAGTTATTTTAAAACCTTCAATGCATGACAAAGTTACAGTCCGGACTCGAATGTGTCATATATACAGGATTCCATTACCTTCAAACTCTAAGTGTGACCTTGACCTTTGAGGTAGGGACGTGGGTCTTGCACGCGACACGTCGTCTTGATGTGCTAGACATTTGTGCCAAGTTATTTTAAGATCCTTCAATGCAGACAGAGTTAAATCTTTAGACCCAACCGGGAATCGAAACCCAGTATCTTTGGCATGAAAGGTGCACACACAGTCATGTCGCTAAAGAGGTATCCCAACAGCGAGGCTGTTTGAAGTGGCCTATATCACTACATTCCTCCCCTCTTTATGTTATGGCGCCGGACATCAACTGTACATCCTTGCAGTTTCTAGCCCATTATTGCTCCCCTGGTGGCCTATTCCCAGTCACCGAGTTATCAGAACTTATCCTCGTCGCCACTGAAGTAACCGAGAGGAGAACAACCTTTAGGCCAAACCGAGAATTGAACCCAGTACCTTTGGCAGACAAGCTCACACTGAACCAAGTCACTAATAATCATCTTGTGAAAAGACAGCTTGTTTTGCCTTTATAATACAGAACTATTATACAACAGGCAGTAAGTACAAAACAAGGTGCACTGTTTGAACTTCAAAACATACATTCTATAAAAGGTTTCAAAAAAAAAAAAAAAAAATATGGAAAATCCATCTTATTTTTATTCTTTTTCCTCGACGCTCATTTTTCGACATCTTTTTCTTATTTTTATTCCCTCCTCCTGGCGCTTATTTTTGAAAAAATTCCGTAAAACAAAAAAATAAAAAGACTTTTATCTATTTTTTATTGTAAGCAAAAAAAATAATTTTGGGGTCAAGGTCACTAGGGTCAAGGTCACTGTTACTAATAATAGATTTTTATTTATTTTTTGTTTTTAGATTGTTTTTTAAAAGCAAAAAAAATATTTTCGGGTCAAGGTCAAGCTCACTGTTACAAAAAAAAAAAAAAAAAATATTTGTTAATTGTAGCAAAAAAAAATTGGGGGTCAAGGTCAACCTTACACATTTTGTATGCTATTAAAACAATACATTTACTACACAAGTTATTGTATAATAACTCAACTCTATGTCCTTGTGGCCATTCCTTTCTTATGGTTGCCATACTTCTGTGACAAAGCTGTATTGTGGGGGTATAATTTGTCACTCTTGTGACAGTTCTAGTTTACTCGGCTGCATTAGGATTGCCATAAACATTGACCTGATCAGTGTTCCTGTTTCCCATGATTCCGCCCAAAACCATGACACTGCCTCCGCCAAACCTGTTTCTCTCTACAACACAGGCGTCAGCAAATCGCTCCCCTCTCCTCCTAAATACCCTCACCCTCCCATCATGATGACTTGGGTTAAACCTTGATTCATTGGAAAAGACAATTCTATCCCACTGACGTCTTTGCCAACGGAGATGAAGCCGTGCACAGTTCAAGCAAGCAACGCGATGAGGTCGTACCGTACGAGCACACTGGAACCTGGCACAGAGTTTACTTACTGTGTTTCTGTGGCAATTAAATGCCTGTGAAACAGTATTGACAGAGTCACCTATGCTAAGCATCATCAAAGCTTCAATATGTGGATGCTGAGAGAGTCTGGGCATTGCAAGTCGAAAATATTTAAATTACTGTGTTGTTTTTCTTACTCCTAGAAGTTGTAAGAAAGTAATGAGAAATTATTTGACAGATTTCACATTAATCCAGACACTGCATGGGCAAATCATGCAAAAGCTTGTACAGGGATGTTACGTAACATTTAACCCAATACTGACCGCTATAGCCATTGTTCAACACAATGACAGGCGTGCTTCACATGATACGCATATGAAAGGTTTAGAACCGATATAACTATAGTTATCATAAAAAGAAACGTGCACACTTTCTTTTGCGTTTGAGTATATATATAAATAGTAAAATAGCACTTTTCCACCTTCTTTTATGGGCTTTTCTAAGGAACCGCTGTCTTTATAAATCAGTGTAGAGGAGATGCATATTCTATCTTCGTGTTCAGGTTCAATGATTTTTCACAGAAGCATGGCCCTTTGATTTCTTTTTCATATACCTTCAAGTCTGCGCTTTTTCATCGGTAATCGCAGGCTTGAGTGAAAAAAATCTTCATGAGAACCTTCACTATAAAGATGGGAGATGCCAAAATTACCAGAATTTTTTTGTTTTCATAGATTTGACAATTACATAAGGCCTTTCCTTATAAATTTGCACTCTTTGACCATCTTTCAAAAAAAACCTTGCATCGGCAATCAACGCGGCTCTTTTTCTTAATCCAGATACTCTTTCTTCAGGACTTGTGGTTACTCCAGTATTAGCATACTAAAATTCGAAGAGAAAGAAAAACCCATGAAAGTCAGCAAAAACAATGTCTTACATTTTTATGTATTAGCTACAAAATTCGAAGAGAAAGAAAAACCCATGAAAGTCAGCAAAAACAATGTCTTACATTTTTATGTATGTCAAGCATTCTGGTCCGAATGAATGACTTCTCTGATGTAAAATATTTTTGTTTTTAAGTTGACTGCCCTTGCAAGCAGATGGCTAACTGCCAATGAAAAGACTGATTTAGCAACAATGACGTCTGCAGAAATAACTATGTTTGGATCAATCATGTGTGGCTTTACCACTGTTGAAATTGCTACTATACCTTCAGAGGAAATTGGGTATGTCTCATATATATACACGTATACACACATTGTCTTTCTCATATATCATGTCCCAAGTCCACACACTGCTGTTTTATTCCAGGATGTAAACAGTGTACATTTATCATATACCGTCTAGTTCTCTCAGCTTTGTTTTGTCATTTTTGTACATTCAAAATGATGTATATAACTGAAAATAATGTTTGTTACTACAAAATATGGGTTTTACTGATGCACTTTGAAAAGTGCATTGCTATATATTATACTATATATCACCAGTTTGGTATAACTGGCAAGATGCATTGTCTGATGTTCATAAATTTGAAAATGTCTTGATGTGCTAAAACGGTAAGCTGCAAAGAAATTAAATCCATCTGTTAGCTCTCTTTGAAAAAAAGTAACTTTTATTATTCAACTTTACATTATACTCTGTATTAGATCAATTGCACACATGATATGAAACAGGTAGAGCTAATACAAAGCATAACTGAGCCAATATGAGAAAAGCAGGGCCAATACAAGAAAAGCAGGGCCAATATGGAATTCAAGCATTCTGATTGGTTTAAAAGAGAGGGCCAATATGGAGAAGTTACTTCCGTTAGATTTTTAAACAACGCCATTTTGTTTTTAGACTCATGCTGATATCGAAAAATGACTGTAAAATTTTTATTTTTGAAATAAACATAGGGTTATGGGTATTCATTTTCTTAGTTAGATCATTTTCTATCCATCCATAACAGTTTTTAAGTAAAATTCGAGAAAAAGTTTATTTTCATTTTTTCATCCCTCTCCCGTATATTTATTTCTTCTTACTTGTGTGAAAATGCAATTCAAACGGTGAGAAAATAAATCTACCATGTTCATTGAGTTTGGATAAGGAAATCTCACCCTCGGGTTGAGATATGTCCAAAAAAACTCGGCAGAGCCTCATTTTTGTGACGTATCTCAACCCTTGGGTGGGATTTTTTCCTTATCCACAACTCATGAACATGTTAGACTCTCTTTATATTCTTGTTTATTTAGCCAATATTGTAAAGTTGAACAATAAAATTATTATTAATCAAGTGATTGCATATTGGCCTTGTTATTTGTCCTAGGGCAGTCGTATTGGCCCTCGGCCTTCGGCGACCACCCTCAGACAAATAACAAGGCCAATATGAAATCACTTGATTAATTGATTAATAACATTATATTATTGAACAGGAGAAGTGGAGCTCATATTGGAGGATTAGAAGAGTGTAGTACTACACTGCTTGCAGAACTGGTAAAACTAGCCATACAGGAAGATGCCTATGGGCCTGTTAGTACTTGGGATGCTGCGGAGGTTAATGAACTCAAATATCTTATTGGTGAGTATGTTCAATAATAGAACTAATATGTGCTTAAACTCTGCAACTATAATACAAAATACTGGTTACATTTGTGTTGCATGTCAGAAAACCTGTAGACATCAAAGTGTTTCTAAATAAAAATCTTTAAAAAGCAACATCTTGATGAGTTAATTGAAGCATACATATGCTTTTTAAGTATATTAGATTTATCAATGACTTATTGAGTTTCCCCATCTCGAGCCTTTGTGTGGTTGTTTCTAAATGGTAGTTTTGCAAGTATGATGACCTTAAATGAGTTCTTTTTCTGTGTAGCTGGACTGTCTGGTACTGAAGTACAACAACTCACTCCAGCTGCAATAGAGGGACTAGATGCTGAGGTTATACCAGTGATACCAGAAAATGTTCTTAAGGTAGGAATGGATAATAAATTAATCTTTGGTTAGCTAACAGGAAACGAATTGGAAATATTATTCATGTATTATCATACAAGTTCTTTAAACAGAAATATGAAAATGTGAGATGAACAAGTTAAAACAAGTTATTGACTTGTAAAATATATTTATGTGTCAATCTATAAATGGATGTATCAGGAAATGACCACAAGCCAGCTGGAATCATTCACAGATGCACAGGCTGTTGCGGTAACAGATTCTCAGATAGCAGCAATGTCTACAGATCAGAAAACATTACTGGGAGAGCAATCAACTGGTGGTGAAGAAGTTATCGAGGAAGTTGTTATAAATGACTCATCCAGCGATAGTTCAGGTAAATATTGCCAAAAACTACAGTAGATTTTAGTAAAAAAATGGTCAGGTACGGATATAGAGGGACATATACTATGCCAAATGATTAGGACTAAAGAAAAGAGTGAAACAGTATGGTTTATTGTTTCAAATTTTGCAATGTTATTAAAACATAGTTTAGTACAGGTATTGTATTTTTCTTCAGACTTAGACAAAACTGTCTAATTGCTTCTGCATTGAAAGAGTAATTTATCCACTTTGAAATGTAGGGACTATTTGTAAAGCATACACCTACTTTAGCAAAAGTTTCCTATAGCGCTTTATATGCATTCAGACACGCAATTCAGACATAAAATGATACTTGTTTCTTTCTTTAGGTTCATACATTGAGATGTCATTTGCTGGTGTGGGTTTGATGGTGTTGCTACTACTCCTCACGTAGTACAAAAGTTTTCTTTCATCATTTGTTATTAGTTTTACGTTATTTAGTGTTATGTACAGTCATTTTGCATGTATTATTGAATGAGAATAAAGCCAAAAATTAACACAGGTCCATGTTCTATACCTATAAATAGCATGACTTCATAAAGCATGTTGTAATCATATTCCATTTTATTTCATTTTGGTTTCTCTCGTGTTATTTTCATATTGCATGCAACTCCTCTTGAATTTTTATTTGGTTTCAAAAGAATAAGAAGTATCCAATATGGCAGTACAGTCGTTTAAAAACAATGTTCAGTAGGGGCACAAATATCAGTTATCAAGTTTCATTTTTTGATTTGTAAAATAAAGTACAAACAGGTAACAAAAGTTGCTTTAACTTTTTGCAAGAAACAAAGCCATGTCAGCTATTGCATAATATTTTACTTAGTCTGGAGCCAGACTTCGTTGTGCCTATGTAGGATCTGGAATGGATTGTCGTATCCAGCAGAGTAATAAGGGTTTTATATGTATTTGCTCGCGTCGTTGATGTCGTTTGCAAGCTGAACGATATTCTCTGCTATGACTGAACCATTTAAAAATCCACCAAACGATCTGAAATTATAACAGTTCATAGTTTAATTATATGTAAATATTTAATGAACAAGGTGATGCTGATACTTCTGTACATTTGGTTTCTATATTGTATTTACGCTATTCATAATCATTACGATAGTTGTAATTTTGTTTGGTTTGCTAATCATTTTCATCTTCATGTGTATGCCCTATCACTTTCAGCTTTTTTTTATAGCTTTCTATGAATTAAGGACTGAAGTGATGTCCTAACCTGACAAAAACGTCCATTTGAGGCAGAGTTGTAATATGAACATCGCTAGCCGTGGGGTTTGGTGGCGACTTTTGTAGATCGAAGGGAATCATAAACTGCAGACTGAATGTACTTTCACAGTCTGGACCTTGACCATGTAGGATCGTCTGTATAACCGGGGCTGTCATAGGAATTTTCATATCTGTCAAACATAAAATAGCAGTTTAAAGCAACTTTAGTAATAATACAGCGCTTACTTCCTGAGATTTTTTCGCAAATCGCATCCGAGATGACCTTTAACATCTTCTATCACATGTCTCTTTATCATCATTTTAGACAAGTATATTTGGCTTTATAAAGAGAGCTAGAAGCAATTTGATATTTTGATCCAGATTTAGAAAGAAATCTTACGTCCAGTGTTGTTCCCATATATGTAGTAAAACAGTTTGTCGAATAAGTCTTTTCTGTCTTGTTCGGTAAAGTCCATCTTCTTTATTTCTGTGGCGACCCACATTGATGGTACGTAGCTTCGAACTTCGTATGTCTGAAATACAGCTTGGATGTTTGTCTCAAAAACTTCAACATAACAAAAGCCTCTAACTAACAACAGCAATCGCCTGGAATATAGTTTGTATCTTTGAGATCATTGTCGCTCTATAGGATACGACGACCATACGACACCTACGCGGGTTGTAATCATTATTTCAATAACCTTTAGAATACTGCATTTGCTAGGATGGACGGTATTTTCTAAAACAACAATAATAACCATAGTACGAACGTTTCGGTAGTTTTACGTTACGGTAGTATGCGATTTTAATGATCAGCAACAGTGAAATGCTGCCAATTATAATACTCGTAGTTCAAATTGGAAGTTACGCGTGCCAAATTTATATTGTATGCTTAGATATACATATTGGTAGTACGGTATCAGCCTCTTAATACTACTACTAGCATCTTTGTTTAAATTGAACTACATTGATTTGCCTACGTGATAATATATCGAATTATTAATTAATAGTAATAAAAAAACATATATATCTTTGCACAAAGAATCTTTCGAGAAGCAGTGGTTACCTTGTAGGTCTGTAGTACTGTGTAACGAGGACAATCTAATTTGTGACAGAACTCTGGCTCTTCCGTAATGCTGTTCATTTTTAAAATTTGTGGTAGACTCAAGGCAAAGCAACTTGCACTTAAGCCCGACATGTGTAACAATAACTGTATGATCTTCATCGTTTAATCTGAAAATATTTTTTTTATGAATGAAGTGAGCAATTATTTGAAATACATGTTATTTAAATCAATGAATGTATTTTAATACTTTTTTTTAAATAACAGTGGTTCTGTTCAAGGCCGTACAGTATTATACCGTTATATCAGTAACTACTGTCATGTCAGAGAAGAGTGCTCGAGGTGTTGGTAGCATGTGTCGCACACGACCACAGCTCATATAACAAGCTCTAATGTGAATCCAAAACCTCGAGCCATTCGTATGTTTGCCAAAACTAATAATGAATTCAACGGACATGAAATTTAATGTTATTCCCAATAACAGAAGATCCACCTACTTACATGATCGTCTGTGTCAGATTGTTGCTTTCCAACAATTTTATTATATTTATATAAACAGAGTTAAACAATTTTATGTAAGATTTAAACACCTAATCACGTCTGGTCTACACACGTGGACAGCCGCAAGATAAATGTTCCAATTTCAATTCAGTACATATAGGGAACAATATTAGCACACGATTGTGAATGCCAAACCTGTAGCACCGACATATACAATTGTTATTTAGATACACTTGTTTGCGATTCGGTGAAAATTTACTTCAATAGTAGTATTTGCATGTGAAAGCGATGAAGGGAACGCTAAATCGTTATTTTATATATGAACAACAGCCTTACAGTTTGGATATAAAAAGTACAAGACCAACCTATAGCATAAACGTGTCGTCTTGAAAGGCAACATGTACACGGTATTTACTGTATGGTTTTCTACACAACGTGGACACATATGCACACACTGAACGTAATTATAACGAAGTATTTTTTAAAATGTTTTTCGTTTAAATGATACTTATTTGAATATTATGAAGTTTTACCCCAAACTGTGACACAGTGCAACAATGTTTAAGTCGAGACAGCTAGCTTGGGTAACTATATATATATGATTGACTTCTTCAACTTTATATAATAGGAAAATAAGCATGAAAAAAGTAAAGCAATCCACATCGTTCTTTGAACTTTGTCTTGCTGTTGTCATATTTTGAAAACGTTATGTCAGAAGATACTTTTGTTTCTGTATGACTGATGCTTCTGCTACGCTTTACAGACCCCAAAAGCGAAAGGTGAATGCCGTATACGAAGGAAAGGGGCATTGAGGAAGAGTAATCACACTGTATCGGCAAAACGCACTGGCCCCTATTTAACGTTACTGCTCCGACTAACGTAACGACAAGGCTCCAACAAAAAAATGGCTGATTAAGTAAACAAAACCCAAGTCAGTGTAACAGGTTCGTGTATTTCACATGGTAAATCGCAACTCCTGAAGAAACGAATACTCTTACGGAATGCTCACTTCTGTCCAACATGACCGTAGCTAGTCGGCTGTTTCAGACATCGATGCGTGTGAAAGTAATGCAAGTTGAATGCAGAGAGTTCAACGGTAAAAAGCGCAAAACAGACCTAAAATGCATCGATTTTGCTCAAAATTATCGAAGTTAAGGTGTGTAGCATAAAAGATATGCATTGGCATGTAACTTTGGGTCAAATGTCGTAAGCATATACCAACAATTTGCCGATCTGCTATTTTTATAGGCAAAACTTGCCCATTTAAAAATACAACGAGTCGGGCTCCAATTGACGATACAACGAAAATGTTCTAATTCGTGTTTCACGGATCATTTTCACAGACGATTTTGAACAAAACTAAGAGGTATATTTATTTGGCTTTGAAACTTGCCATACTTTTTTACCATCATAAGCTCCATCTACAGACAAGAGTACATAACTCTGTCAAGGTTTTTGACAGAATTATGACCCTTTTTTACTTAGGAAGTATATTGCTTTGAAACTGACCATACTTGTTTATCATTATGACCTACACCAACAGACAAGAGTACATAACTCTGTCAAGGTTTTTGACAGAATTATGCCCCTTTTTTACTAAGAAAATACATTGGATATGGGTAAAATCCACTTATTGCCTTAACCCTTTGAGATTTTGCTTTGAATGCTTGTTTACATCATTACCCGCCATCTGTAGGCAAGAGAAGGTAACTCTGTCAGGGATTGTTTTAAAAATTAAGGCCCTTTATCGACTTAGAATCTCGGTTAAGTTCTTCGTACCAGACTACCTTTTGACTAAACTGTTTGAGATTATTAATTTGAAAGTTGGAATAGTTGTTTACCATCATGATCCCAAAACATGGGCAGGAGAAGGTAATTCTGTCAAGGATTTTATTTGAATTATGGCCCTTTTTGACTTAGAAACTCAGTTAAAATTTTCATTCTTGTCCACTTGTCGATTTAGTTTAAACTATATTTTATTCAAAAGACACACATTTAATACAACAGACAATAATTAACAATGGTCGTGAGAGGATTAGAGAACAAGTGTTTGCAACTTGTCGATTTAACCATTTGAGATATTACTTTGAAAGTTGGAATACATATGTACCATCATGAGACCTATCTGAAGAGAGGATAACTCTGTGATAATGTTTCTCGGTTTGTACTTAAAAATTCCTAGTTAAAGTCTTGTGTGTCCTTAACTGTCAAAGTTTTGTTTTATTGGCAAGCACTTAAAAAGTCGAGCGCAGTCCTACTGACAGCTCTTGTTAAAATCGCAGAATTTTTTAAAATCTGGTATGTCTATTAATTTTGTAGTTTTGTTAAACTTGGCTACATTCCCCTTATTTGTTAATGTAACCACTATTTTAAGCATCAAATTTGTGAAATGTACCCATTTTTCTCACAAATTTTGAATGACGATATTCCGTAAATATGGCAGTTTTTTCATTTTTAACCATATACCCCATAAAAACATTTATGATTGATGCAAAACCTATCGCAACATGTTAAAACAATACTTTGGTGTTAACATTGTTCACGACTTATTCCCCAATTTCTTTACTTGAAACAATCAATATTGATAACAAATTGCCAGCCGGCGCTCTTTTTTTTTGCACATTATACATCTGAAAATCAATTATCCGTTAATGTGAATACACAAAAGTTAAATTTTCAAAAAGTATTGTCTAGTACTGCTTCTTCCCAGGAACGATTGTTTAATAAATTGCCCGCCTGTTACAATGACCCAAACACGGTTGGAACGGGCATGAAACTCCGACAACGTTGCGTTTTCAAATATACTGAGTATATATGATTATATACATACATTCGTGTCCGGACTGTAACTTTGTCATGCATTGAAGGATTTTAAAATAACTTGGCACAAATGTTTAGCACATCAAGACGACGTGTTGCGTGCAAGACCCACATCCCTGCCTCACCTAAGAGTTTGAAAGTAATAGAATCCTGTATATATATGTACATATTCGTGTCCGGACTGTAACTTTGTCAAGTATTGATTGAATATAAAATAACTTGGCACAAATTTTCAGCACATCAAGACGATGTGTCGCGTGCAAGACCCACATCCCTACCTCAAAGGTCAAGGTCACACTTAGAGTTTAAAGGTAATGGAATACTGTATGCATGGTAACTCTGTCATGCATGGAAGGATTTTAGAAATTGTTGAGCACATGGAGAGGACAAATCATCACTTATGAGAGACAGCTCTTGTTTTCATAGAAATAGGGCTGTTTAAGGGGAGTATCGCTTGTCTGAAGTAATTTAAGATACTGAAGTAATGTAACTTACAACAATTAAGTGCTTTAGTTTATACTAATTTATTTTAGCTCGATTGTGAAGAAAGCTTTGAGCTTATCCAGTCACTCTCTGGTCCGCTTCCTGGAAAAACCAGTACTGGTGTCATATGAGGAGGTACAGTCGTGACGGCTCGAACCCGCAGCAGTGAAAATTTTAAAATACTTTCTTCCTGAAACCAATACACTTTCCAGTTGCTTGTTTATAAAATGAATAAAGGGAAATGGTGTTACTTTAGAAATAAAATTGTTCCCAAATTAACAGTGCAGTTTGAACTGTTGCTGAAAATACGGTTGAAATTGTAGACAGCTTCAAGTTGGCATCTATGGTTACTGACTGGTGCAAGTTTTTTTAAAGTAATTTAGATATACAGTATGATGCCCTCCATAATTTAGTATACACATGTAAACGCCTGCTGACCGAAACGAACCTGCATAAGTTAGCTTATAAACTGCTAAAATGTCTATAGATGTAGCTCGACCCGTTTTGTATTTCTGTATCCTGTATTTTCGTTTCACCCTTCTATAATAAGATATGCAAATTGCTGACATTTTCGTGAACGACACAGCCCTTGAAAATTATAAGATGTCTAAATAAAGAAGCAGATTTATTTAAGTTCGTTACGCAGTCCAGGTTCCGAGCTGCACTAGAAAATATACATGTACAAAGAATAGTAAATCTGATACGACAAATGCATCATTAGACACTACAAAATACCTGTTGGGAAAAGAAAACAGTTAAATTCTGAAGACAATGTCTGAAATAACTGACTTGAACACCTATACAACTGATCAATGTGGGTAAACTAGTATCATTTGCGTCGGCTGCTGAGATAGGCTATGCATGTATGATCACTACTCACTCAATGCACGTGAAATTTAGAATGACTGGTAGATTTGGTATCAGGGCAGTGAATGTTGCCATTAAATAGTAAATTGACTTGCCGTAAATGTAACCCACCGATCCGTTGTATTAGTTTGTGTATACATCTGTCTGTATACTCTACTGTTCAATTCCGTAAACAATGTGTTTATGAACATTGACCATTCCATTTATTTTATATATTAGAGATTGAAGCATTGGTGCATAAAAAGATCAATACATTTGTTATTTAAATAGATTTGTCATTTCTTCACAACAAAGAAATACTGGTACAGTGGTAAAGGTGCTGGCTTTTTAACACTTGTATATTGCGGTTCGATCTCCGGACTGAACAATATTTTATTTTTTCATTTTTTTTTATAATCTATTTCTTGAAAACAATTGTTACAAGGCTTATAAAATATGTAACATGTTGTTTAATATCTTTTATAACTCTTTATTTTAATCGTCTTCATAGTCTCTTCATGGACAAGACGTGGTTGATACAAAACATGGCAAAAGATTCATTATCTACAGAATTTAACGAATTAAAGCTAGAAATGTCAGCTTTTGCATGACATGCTTTGATCTAAAAGAAAATATATTTTAACTTTTTTTTCCGTCTAAATAGTTAGGTAAGATGTGCTATAATAACGCCAGGAAATCGCCTACTTTTCCCCTAGAAGGAGATGGGAATTTCAGTGGTTATGTCATCATAGGACACGCAATCGGCACAATGCTACACAAAAATTTACGCCGCCCTTTGTTTTCCTGATAAAATATGTCTAAATAAATGTGAATTGACTTCAGCAGAAATAGGTGATGACTACTTTCCCTCTTTTCTTTCCACTTCTCTCTCTGGCCACTTCTCTACAATCAGTCAGGTTTGTTCAAGAAAAAATAGCCACAGTGGTAAAGAGTGGACAAACGTCATGTAGTTGGCACTATTTGAATGTTTAAAACTAGCACACATAAATGAAAAACTGGCATTGAAACAAAGTTAGCATGTTGTTTTATGTGTCTCCAGAACAGGAAAAAAAGTCCAATCGCCTACAAAAAGCATAAAACGAACCAAATTAATACCATTCTTACAGGTAACTACATTCCCAGAGTTTTGAAAAAAACTCGCTATAATTCTACACAGAATTATAAATTTGGCCACCCCTTTTTCTGTAAAGTGGTGCCGACCGTGTCCCCTCGGCAGATGCCTAGAAGATCTCTTTTTAGAATAAAATTGGTGATTTACAAGCGTGATAATACAAAATGTCAAATGCTAGTGTAACATCTTAATGAAAGAAAGAAACAATTACAAAAGTCCAAAATTGTGGTTTTAATAGCTACGAATAGTTGCTGTAAATTAGGCAAAAAATGCTTGAAATGCCACCATCGACAAAATACTTGATTTTGCCAACCAAAGGGGACATCACACTACCACCCACCCCGGACCAGCCCAAAGGCATGCCCTGTAGCCAACGTTGAGATTTGATGGAAATCCTATGTGGTTTCTATATTTTCCTAACAGCTATGATATCAGGCGTATTTGTATAGTTTCTGTAGCTGTTTCATGTAGTTTAAAAATATTAAGACATCGTTTTCATTTCATCCCTTCTGAGCATATGTAAGCTAACACAAACTTATTTCCTTCTGTTGGAAATAAAGAAACACTTGAAGACAGTCATTGAAATCAATAGGATAAAAATACATGGTCGTACTAGGGCACGAACCAGTAACTTTAAACTAAAACGAACGTATTATACGCTGAAATATCTCGGTTCTAACCATGTGGCCAGTGTTGCGTACGACAACCTCATATCAAAAGTACTGGTATATTTAAAACTTTTTGACTTGACTTACCTCGGCACTGGAGCCGTCTATTTTAAAAGTACAAAAACACGTATGACCTAGAAATCGAACTGTAGCTCATCTCACAACAGCTGTAAACTTATTTATATAAATAGCTATAGCAAGCGAAATGCACATTAATTCTTTAAACTATAGGTTTAACTGTTAAACCTATAGTTTAACACCTCTTAAACCCCTAGTTTCAAGTGCCGTTTGCACATTAATTCTTAAACCGTTGTTTAAAGTCTTAAAACGTAGTTTAAAGTCTGTTAAACCCATAGTTTAAGAGACGACCAATCAAATGAGCTGAAACCCCGGTTTAAAGTGTCACGTGACTCGTTAAAACATCGCATTTACATAAAATACTTTAAACTGTGGTTTATGACATTAATCTAGGGTTTTACGCGCCAAATGCACATTAATTCAGTTAACTCTTAAACCTATAGTTTAACAACTCTTAAACCCATAGTTTCAGGTGCCGTTTGCACATTAATTTCTTAAACCGTGGTTTAAAGTCTTAAACCGTAGTTTAAAGTCTGTTAAACCCATAGTTTAAGAGACAACCAATGCAATTAGCTGAAACCACGGTTTAAAGTGTCACGTGACACACTACTTGACGCACTTATATAATAACGAATGATATACGTGTAGAAAATCTGTATTTGATAAATTTTTAATTTCGCATTTTAAATTTGATTTAGTTTATACATTATAAACAATTATTTGGACAATATCTAAAAGTAATCATTTTGGATATGAAAAAAGATTAGCGTAAAGCGTAAACTTGTTTTTTTATCCATTCATTCATTCAATACAATATTTCTTTATATATGCGTTTTAACCCATTTTTTTAAAGAAACTTTGATCTGACACCCTCGTGAAAAATCAACGGTCACAAAGACTTGAAATTGCTTGTATATTTGTTATAATAAATTGCATATCACTTTGACAATCGTCCATCTAGGCCTGCCATTAGCAGGCTGTTGTAAAACATTAGAAGTATGTTGTTTTGACAATTTGCAATATTTCGGATGTTAAATAAGAATATTTGGCTACACGGTCCTAGTATGACAGGTTACAGTATAAGAAAAAAACTACATTTCCGAAAAAAATGTACTTGTAACAAGTTTTGTACAAAAAAACATATATCATAGACTTTAATTTCTCATACGAAACCGGAAATGATCGAGCCAATCCGAAATTGAACTTCACTTTATATACAAACAGGCAACTGAATTAATAAATTTGGTCACAGCGCCACTATGTAACGGCATGTTACTATGGGGGCTGCTAGTCATTTTAACAGGCGGGCAGTTTACCTAAACATTGTTTCTGCTAAGCACCAGTACTAGACTCCTCTTCTCCGTTTGAAACTAACAATTTTCTCACATAAAGAGACATGGTCGGTAGGAACACTCGATTCTATGCGGTGCACGACATTTCGCCGAAAGACATTTCGTCGACTACGACACTTCGCCGAATAAGATAGTTGGTCTAATACGACCGTTTGTCAAAGACTAAAGCTCATATACTAGTAATTATACAAGGTAAATAGCAAATAGAAAAATAGTGTCATTGAAGCCTGTACAGCATTACTTTTACTAGGTTTAGTAAGACATAATATAATGCCTCTCAAACATTACATGATCTGTGGAAAACACGTTTTCTAATTTGGCTTTACGTTTTGCGTCGTATGATTGACCGATGTATTATACAGACGATAGCCTATGTCATGTTGTGAATGTTTATTAATTGTAAATACAAAATAAGTGCCTCTAGCTTTTTATTTACGGGCAGTTTACCTATAACCATTGTTTCTGGATCAAACCAGTACTACGTGTAGATCCATATCGTCCGTAATAAACTATATTTTTGGGCTCACGCAAAGAAACATGTTCTGTAGCAATGCTCGAACCCACGAAGGTGAATCGCATCTGTATAAGGTGGGATTAGAGGGATTGGGGTTCAGTTCAGTTCAGTTCAGTTCTTGATGAAGGGACTAATGTCTCCTTGTGCAAAATTGGGCGGGTTGTTTAACGCCAGTGTTGCTCGCATTCTTCACACGTCACATTTAAGTATGAATACATTTAAATTACCTGTAATATTTAAATTTATAAGTAAAGCAAAATTATGTTTATAGTTTGTACTAATTCAATTTAGATCGATTGTGAAGAAATCTTGAAACTTTTGCGGTCACTAGAGTCCGCTTCCTGGAAAAACAGTACTGGTGTCGCAACCCCGGTGGGGCTCGAACCCGCAACCTCCGGAATGAGCGGCAGACACCCTAACCTCTACATCACCACCCTCTCATATTCATAATATAAGATAACTAGATATGATGATTATTTTTTCATGACAAATTGAATTATATTTAAACCTCCGTCCTAAAAACGTTATATTAGGACCCCGCTCAAACTGAAATTGGGTTAAAGTGGATCAGGTCTATGACCCTTCATTGTTTTATTACCTGTCTCTTATCGGGATATTGCCTACGGCTAAAGTCGTGCCTTGCTTTTTATAGTACTATATCGGTCTGTATTTTCTGAAGCTTTAAAACATTTTACCGGATATACATGTAATTTTTTATAAGAAGCTGTTAAAACCATGTTAACCAATAATATACAGGCGCGGCATAATTAGTTAAGTGTTTTCATGTTTCCAGTATAATGAATTTTTTTTCTAACATGTGTCAGAAAAACATGTCAAAGTCAACGCTAATACACGCCACTGACGTAATCAACTCCCGATAAAATTTCAGTTATTTTATAATAGTCACTGTCGATTTTTAACGAGGATGTTAGATCAGTGTTTCTTTGATATAGTGGTTTAAAGCGCAAATATAAAAAATATGATATTGTGATAACTAAATAAACAAATAAATGAATAAAATTACACGTTTACACCATGCGCTAAAATGTTTTATGAACAGTTACTTGTTATGTTATGTTATGTTGTTGTATTACAGTGAGTGTCACATCTATTTATATATCTAGGGAAAAGTTACTGATGACCGTGGCTTGTAGAACATTGAGGTACTTGCTCCCTTTCTTATATATTGGTGATACATTGGCTTCCCGCCAGTCATCGGGTATAGTTCTGGTAGTGAGCAAGTAATTAAAGATGGTGGTAAGAAAAGGAGTTGGATGAGTAGATCCTTCAATACCCGAGGAGTGATTCACTCAGGACCTAGAGATTTGTAGGGGTTCAAGTTGCTGAGTAGCTTTCCTATCCCGTTATTTGTGATGGAGATATCGGGAGCTACTGGATGTTTGATGGGGGGGGGGCATATCCCCCAGTGATGAATTGATGGTCGGATCAAGAGTTTTTTTCAGAAAAGACATACTTATATTGGTGGTTCAAGATGTTGGCTTCAGTTTTCGGATCTGAATGTTCCCTCAGTCCAGAAATAGACGTTTTATCTTTTTTCTTGTGTTTAATGCAGCTCAAGAAACGTTTGGAAATACTCTTGTCGGTATCAGCGGACTTCGGTGTAATCAGGTTGTCAATGTAAGACCAATATGCGTGACGAAGTCTCCTCTAGAGAAAATGCATTTATATTTAGCTATGTGGGATAGGTCGTTCCATTTTCCTCTGCCTTGTATAGCCGATCTCTTTTCTTCACAAGTTTCTTGATCAAGAGTGATCCAGTGCAGAGTCTTTTGATCTTGCCATTTTGTGTGGAATGTGATGGTTAATGCTAGACTTAAGACTGTTTTTGAAGGTGTTCCATACCATACCAATGTCTTTATCGTTGCTGACTTGTGAGGATATCTGTAAATGGAGATGGTTTGTATCAGCTCGTATGCTATCCCATTTGGCATTCTTGTAAAGTGGGATTTTTCTCGGAATTTACTTGTGTGATACATGCCGCATGTCAAGTTCTATCAAGACAGAGTCGTGATCAGAGATTCCAGGCATTGAACAAGTACGGAGCAGCTCACTTGGAAGGTTGGTGATGAAGAGATCAGGGATGTTGTTCTTTCAGGTGGGCTCCTCAACCATTAATTGTGGTCTAAACGATTTCAAAACTGGGTAAGACTGTGTTCGTCGATAGTTTAGAACCCGCTAGGTTAATCTTAGCCAAGATGATCTCACAATCAGTCTGTAGCTCTGGTACATCTGTACCAAGTAGAGTGTATCTGATGGCTAAACGTATTCCGCCGCAAGGGCGTTCCGTACCTGTTTGCGAATCATTTTGCCATAATTTGAAGTTGGAAGGAAATATCTGGTTGTCAGTTATAGATGGGTCTAACTAAATTTCTATTGCCATGATAATATCAGGCTTGGTAACATTCTATAATGTTCTCAATTCTATCCTGCGTTTTCTTAGTGGATGTTGAGGATACAGATTGGTGGATGAGTTGTCGTCTTCGACTTCTTTGAATACCTCGCTTTACGATCACGCAGGAGTGGAGAAATGCTGAGATTTTATGTAACGGCTCGAGTTTGGGCCTGGCAGACTTGTAGAACTGATTGACAGTACACAAGTAGAGATATAGAGTGGGAATCAAAACTAAGGGTGGGGTAATTTAGGTTGTTACAAATGATGCTGTCCCACCTGATAGCACTGTTTTCATTCAGAATACTGTAGATGCCTATGTGAACGTCCTGGCAGTCGGTGTGACACCGCTTGCCGCGTGTCGCAAACTACCGCTCGGTGGTCCCATGTGACTGGTTTATCACAGGTGCTGCATAGGTAAATGGTGCTGTCATTATGAGCCGGACCTGAGCTGAGCTTCATATTATTTGAGTTAGCTAGAAGGAGAATTGTAATGTAGCTTAGAAGACTCTTTGGTTTATAGTGTTTATCAATATGAGACCTGGAGATGGTTGCCAGAAGTTTCATGTAGATGCGATAGTCGGTGCAAGCTCATTTGCAGACCAGTAATGGTGTGTTTATACTGATACCTGAATATCCTGTGGTAGGATGTTCTTCAAAAGAGCAGCAAAGATCATTAAATATAGAAGGAGCATCATATTCTCATCAATATATTTTTTCAAATTTTAAAATGGCCGCCGAAGAACGCTGATTTTAAACTGGAAGTGGATGAAACTGGCAATCTGGAAATTGTGTTGGAGGACATCAGGACCGGGATCTTCTCTCAACCGTTTATGCAATTACCTAGGAGTTAATAATACATTTAAAAGGAAATTGTACGAGTTAGAAGTTGTTACATCGTAAGAAACAAATTATACATAAGGACAAACGTTCTGTCCGGTTCGAAATTGTTTGATTAAATTTTAATTGTACGTTACTTTTAATTTTGTATTTGCAAATTAATATTTTGAGACTGCTTGCTACATCACAAGGTGTTAAGAATTCTATACAAAAATATTCAATCAATCGTAACGGCATAAACCATAAATTTCACATTTATCTAAATTTTATGTACATGAAGCTTATAATCACAAAAATTGCAAGTGACTTTTGTTACCAAAGGATAGTCTTATCAAAAGACGTAAAAAAATAGACAAAAACTTAACATATGTAGTTATTACGAAGCTTTCAAGATAGCAAAATTTGCGCGTTTTATGTCGACTGGAGGTCAGTTAGCCTACAACATATGTTGCACGTGCGTTAAACGCCCACGAACTTTCTATTCGAGACGTCACGAACATTGAAAATGTGTAAATTGATTCGATAATGATGATATAGAGGATAATTGTTGGTTTCGGTGTAATATCACGTCTTATTTGGTTTTCGGTGGTTTATCGAAATATAACGGTGAATTATATTCCGATAAACTCACTGTCCACGCAGTGAAATTATCAAAATATGTTACCCGGATAAACGTCAAAAAGTATACCGGGCGTAATAAATGCCGGAAACCATAATAATGATGATGACGTCGTTAAAATGACGTCATGCTTGCGATGCTTTCTTGTGACGTTTCCCGAGATTTTCGACATTTTATTAAATTAAACTCAATAAAAGTAGAGTTTGAGACATAAAATAAACAAAAAAATTGTTGGTATCGATGTCATATCACAATAATTTCACTCGTGAACACCAAAAGTGAAAATATCACTTTTGGTGCCCACTCGGTGAAATTATATCGTGATCTTACATCGAAACCAATAATTATCGGATAATCCTCTATATCAATCAGCTGTTCATATTTCTTATCTTCATCATTATCACAGTCAATCTACACCAGAAAAGTTACATGGTCAACAATGAACTTTTTCGCTATCACTCGATATCTGGAGACACTGTACAAATGGGGCTGTCTAAAACGCGGAAAATCACGCAGACTGCAACTTGCAGGCATACAGACATACAGACTAGTAAAGTTTTATAGGGGATGGGTTGAAAGTCGTGAATAACGCAGACGGACTATATTAAAGAAGGAAAGTATTACAGTAACGGAAACGCAGTTAACTGAAAAACAATTAGTGAAGTAAACTGGCACAATAGGAATATTTAAAAATGACATTTTTAATATTTTCGTGTGACTAAAATAGAAATTTTATAATTGGATTAGACAAAATAGTCATTTCTCAAAATGTTTAAGATATACTGATTCAAACTGTATTACAATATAATTGTTAGGATATAAAATTAATCAATAACTAATTCCTTTTACAGTTCCTTGTTTCAGACATATGCCGTAGATATCTCAAAGCTCGTTGAAATTAAAGCATTTTTTGTAGTTTTTGATGAATTTCCTATATCACATTACACCATTTTTATTTTTGCATTCTAAATCAAAGGTTTTAATCAAACTTTAGGCAAAATATCTGAAAACCTTGTTATTCCTTATCATGAAACATTCATATATCAAAAATTGAAAAAAAATGATTTATCAATGGGAGGGGTAATATAGGGGCGTAATATTTTTCTGATATTAAAAAACACTTTCTCTAAATTTTCATCCTAAGTTGATACACTACTTAGAAGATTAAAAATTGATACCCATTCTGAAACATACACCACATACATAAACGTTTACAAACGAAAATTCAAGCTAATTTTGCATTAAGCACCTTATCTGATAGTGTATCACTAAAAATTAAATTGCGAAAAAGTTAAGTCATTGACCCATCATAATTTTTCCAGAAATTATACACTAGCAATATTAGTCTCCATATAAACAGGGCATAAAATTCTTGTTATTTTGAATTTCAGCAGTCCCCCTTAAGGGCAATGGAAACGCAGACTGGGATACGCAGATAACATGAATTTAATATTTCCGTGACTAACATAGAAATTTATATTAAATTAATTGTGACATCTAAAAATGGTGAAAGATAAATACGAATCACTGTAATCCTTTATCATAATGAACCGTACATAGATGATACTATCGTTTTGTCTTATTCACCAGAATATTCCCAAATTGGTTTCAATTTAATTTTTATTATTTAAAATGTATAGCGAACGTGAACAAAACTAAAATCATTCTATTTGGTTTCTAGATTCTAAACTAAAACACCTGCAATCTGTTTAGTTTATTTAGTCAAGTTAATGAACTATAATCAGTCACATTAAATCTCCGTTTCTGCTCTTACATTTTTTTTTTTGTTTTTTCCCCCCTTTTAATTTAGTTTTTATATAACTATATTGGTCTGCAGGTCTGCGTTTTAGACAGTAAAAAATTGTATGAGAAATCATTTTGTTTTACATTCAAAATATAGTAACATATTTATGGACTTGTTAGGCATTGAATACGACGTGATATTCATCATATGGAAGTAATATTGACAGAGACAAAAAACAAATAACAATTGTATTACCCTTCCCTTTCTGAAATATTGAAATATTCCGTTTATGTTTTATCTATTTAACGGCTTAACGTAAACAAACCTTCAGATCCCCTTATGATACCTCAATGTCACTGCAAGACGTCACAAATCAGCACGGACTTATACATAACTGACGTAGTGTACACGGCGAACAAGCTCACGTTTAGTATGGGGTACAGTATACTGGGTTGCCCGTAAATATTAACGGCTTGCATCTGTTTACGGAATGTTGACCAATCAGAAGACCGTAAATTTCAGGGATAGTTCTAGTTGTTTTTATTTCTCATTTTTATTACATTAAAGAATTTGTTCAGATGCAGATCTGTCAAGTAAAAAGATTTTCTTAGCAAGCTTTTAACGTCTAGTAGATCTTTAGACTCTAAGACTAGGTTTAATTGTTCAAATTCAATGTTAATATAAAGACAAATGGTGAGTTTACACGCTGATGTTCAAAGAAATGAAACTATATGATGTTTGAATCATATATATGTTTTGATATTTCAGTTTAAAGATTGGTTCCGCGATATACAAACTTTGTACAATAAAGTATCTGCGAGCTGAACTTGCCCCGTGGGGTGGCCAAACTTGCCCCTTTGTGGGGCAAGTTCGGTTACCTTGACCTTTAGAATCCCTTTGAGCAGAAATCACCATTATGAAAATAGAGCAACACTATTGGGAATAGTGGGGCAAGTAAAGCCCAATTATGCCTAACCTAAATATATTTTTTTCAGAGGTCGAACTATATCAGCCGTTGATAAATTGTGATTTTTCTAAAACGGGGCCGCACTAGCCCCGGTCTCCCCTAATAAGACGTGATATTCATCATATGGAAGTAGTATTGACAGAGACAATTTTTTAGTTTATTTTGTTCATGGGTCTTTAATAGACAGTTGAATAGAATAACTTTCGGAACCATCAAGTGCTAAATTTGAACTGAAAAAGAAATATTTATAAATGCGGTTGAAACTCTCTGTAGTCAACTGTTTACTTGAAAGTCAAATATGTATGACTGCGGTAATACATGTATATTACAAACCGAACCAAATGGCTACATCACGTCACTCTAAATTTAAATGTTATATTCAATTGGGAAAACCAAATATTTATGAAATATGACGATATATTTTGGTACAATCATAGGTGTCTAGACCACAGATGCTTGGGGTATGGACTCGCCACCCAATCTATACTTGTCCCATGTTGTACGGAACGTATATAAATAGGCATATATACATTGTCACTATAAACATGTTATCAGTAGGTAAGTAGAATAAGGAGTTAGCTTACACGCAGTTGTAGGATTTTGGTCTCAGTGACAGGCAGGTGTAAGGGGATGAGGTCCATACCCCAAGCATCTGTGGTCTAGACCAATCAAACAGTATTTATAGAAAATACAGTAATTTGAAAAAGTCCTCCTAATGATGTCATCGCATATAGAATATTGCATGAATTCATTAAATTTTAATGTTCGTACAGAGCCATCCATAACTCAAATCAGTATCAAAGTCTATTCCACTTGGCAATTATGATGTGTTGACAGATGGACATATGCTCAGTGCATATTTTGACCTTCCTAAATTGTACTGGCCACATTCCTTCCTTGCAACGGCTTATGGAATAGACAGTTATCTTGAAAAAACAAAAGAACAAACATTCATTTATAATTTTATTCAGCAAAAATATATATATCTGCACCTTAGATAATTATCAGATTTTAACATTATGTACTTTTGTACATAAAACAATTATTTGAAAAATTGGAATGTGACAAAATTCTGTAACACAGTCGATAAATCTGTAAAAAAAAAGAATAAAAAAGAATAAAATAAATTCAGTTCTGTACAAGAGGTCAGCAGATTTTCAAGCTGTGACATTCAACATTATAAATGACTCTACTAAGAAAACTGTACACATGCATATTATGTTATTGAGTATTCTTTCAGGATACAGACTCCCTCATGACTCTTCATGAACACTTTCTTGTACAATGTCAGTGAAGACAACTAATATTGTTTGTTAGCCGAGAGTAAGGGACCAGCGCAGCTATAGATTTGGCAAGTCATTTGACTAACTCCGCAATAATTCAAAATCTGCCTTACCAGAATTTTAAGGAGTTTACTAAGTAACTGTGGTAAAGTTAAACCAGGTACACCTACTTTTAAGACACCATAAACAGACTTATTAATTATTTTCACCAAATTTAGCAGCAAACATTGTAACTAAATGCATTAGATTATGAAAGTACTACTTTCATAATAGCCTGTCAAATATTTCGATTTATTTCTGCACAAAAGATAACATATTGAGATGGTTATAAAAGGGCCTGTAGATAAAGTCAAGACACAATGAGATATATTTTGTAAAAACATAGGCAAAAATGGAGCTAAATTCATCACATTTTCACAGAGACCTGCATTTAATGTAAACAGGTAGTGGTACAAAAGTATAAACTGCAATATAGCACTAAATGTAGATTTATACAAGCTGTGTACATTCAAGGATTATATACAATATGTACAAGTCAGTAAATAACCACACAGCATATACAATTTATAACATAAAACTAATCTTTAATTCTTAACAATGGAATTATAATTCATCGCTCTGTGAGACAACATAAGCACTAACAGACATCCAGTCTTGTATATTAATGGTCTGATTCACAATGTGAGTATCAAAGATCCCATTTCTTGTGCATACTAATCTGTGGCTTCATTTGCACCTTTCTAAATAGCACTTTCAGTATGTTTCAATTGGCTATTTAGAATTAAGCGAAATGCCGAGTTTAATAGTTTTAACAAAAAAATGGTGCGTTATTGCAGACTAAAACATGCTTCTATCACAAATGCTAAACAGCTTCTAACTTTCATTCTAAAATTTTTTTAATGTCATTTGATAGTTATGACCATGCATGAAAATGCAATATCAATATTTTCCAACATAATGGTAAGTACGGGAAAAATTGTTTAAGTATGAATCACTTGTGATTTTGAATAAAATGTTATAGTTGTAGAACTACAAAACTCTGCCTATATTTGAGTGGATTTGGTTATGTTCAAGCCCTGCGCATAAACTCGTATATATATCTGTCTCTACCTCCTATCTTCATCAGTTACAACTTCCGTTTCTATTCTATAAACTTCTCCGGGTTCAGTCTCGTATACAACCGGCTGGCCTACTGGTAGTTCATCATCTTTTAGTTCAACAACAATAGCATCTTGGTCGTCTTCATAAACCTGGGGTGATGGCGACCGCTTATTCACGACGGCATATTGCACATGCACAGGCTCATAATCTATAACTTGTTGCTCGTCGACCACAATTGGCTGTTGGTCCTCAACAACATAAGCACGGTTATCATAAACTACTGGCTCAACAATGACAGGCTGGGGCTCCTAAAATTGAAGTAGACATGCACAATGTTTTTCATACTTTACATGTATAACATTTACTGAAATAAAATCCAGTACAAGTTGTCATCTGATTAAACTATTCATCTGCCTAAGCAGGCATGTGTTGTTACAACTGAAACAAGATCTTAGACTTCATATTTCTGTACAGAGATTACGGACCAATCAATTACTTGTAACTGGCCACTGCTGCTCAACTCTATTTAGTTTGCCTGTGTCAAGTTGCTAACTGTATTCAATGACCTACCCCATGTCTGACAACAAACTGCTTGTTCATGCCACAGATCAGCATAGTGGATATTCTAATACTTTGTAATATATGCTGCAGCAAACTTGGGCACAAAAGTAATTTATATAAAATCAAATACTGAGTGCGGCACTGCAGCAAAACCGGTTGTAATAAAATTTGAAATATAGTACATGTACTAACAATTGTTACTCTAGAAACGTTTTGACATGGAACTCTAAAAAGGGTTAAATAAGAATAAAAAATCAAACTTACAACTATTGCTGGTAGTGGTGTTGCATGTGTCTTGTGCACTGAAATATGAAAGTTACATTTATAAGCCGTTCTTATAACAACCAGAACTCTCAACAGATACATAACAATAACTGTAGAAACTGACAAAAAACTTCAAGACATACTATTGTTGGAAAGATTAAAAAAAAAATACAACAGAAAAATAGTACAGAAAACAATTGGCTACACATCCATTAGACTGTTAATTAAAACTATGTTTCAGACACTGTTATTTTGCACTCTTCAAAAACAATTACAGGAAAGCAACACTCAGCCTTACTTTATATCCCTTCAGAATGTAAACATGTAAATACCAGCACTATATTACTGTTGAAAGTTAAGACTGCTGTTGTGATCACAGAAATGCATAAAAGTTTGGCAAATTCTTCTTTTCCGTTTGTGGTTTCATATATTTGTGCTATTTGTTTGGTACTATAATTTCTGAAACTTGGAATTATTTCAATATTTTACATAATGTAATGCTATACTTACATAACAAGGCTTTTTTCTGACGTTTCCTGGAAAAAAAAGAAATATCAACAGACATGTCTCAGAAGTTTGATGAATCAGTATACACCTATTACTCATTTTTTAAAAATATCAATTTATAACTATATAATTTTACCCTTATCAAAATGTATTTAATTAAGCTATCTAGGAAGATATACAACTGCAGTTATCATATCCCTATAAACATACAAAAATTCATCTTTGCGTAAATAACTGATATTTTCTTGTACTGACATAGAAATTTTATTTGATAATAGGTTTTTTTTTCTCTTGCAAAAAGTTATACATGTACCATGTGTATACATTGTAAATGTAAATGAAATAAAAAAAAAAAAAAAAAAAAAATTAATTTTTTTTTTTTTTTTTTGTTTTTTTTTTTTTTTTTTTTTTAAAAAAAAAAAAAAAAAAAATTTTTTTTTTTTTTTTTTTTTTTTTTTTTTTTTTTTTTTTTTTTTTTTTTTTTTTTTTTTTTTTTTTTTTTTTTTTTTTTTTTTTTTTTTTTTTTTTTTTTTTTTTTTTGGGGGGGGGGGGAGAAGAGAGGGGGGGGGGGGGGGGGGGGGTTGGGGGGGGGGGGGGGGGGGTTTTTTTTTTTTTTTTTTTTTTTTTTTTTTTTTTTTTTTTTTTTTTTTTTTTTTTTTTTTTTTTTTTTTTTTTTTTTTTTTTTTTGGGGGGGGGGGAGGAGAAGAGGGGGAAAATTTTTTATATTTTTTAAAAAGAGGGGTTTTTTTTTTTTTTTTTTTTTTTTTTTTTTTTTTTTTTTTTTTTTTTTTTTTTTTTTTTTTTTTTTTTTTTTTTTTTTTTTTTTTTTTTTTGGGGGGGGGGGGGAAAAAAAAAAAAAATTTTTTTTTTTTTATTTAAAAAAGGTTTTTTTTTTTTTTTTTTTTTTTTTTTTTTTTTTTTTTTTTTTTTTTTTTTTTTTTTTTTTTTTTTTTTTTTTTTTTTTTTTTTTTTTTTTTTTGGGGGGGGAAAAAAAAAAAAAACGGGGGAGGGGGGGGGGGGCCCCCCCCCCCCCCACAAACCCCAATAATTTTTTTTTATCCCCCAAAATTTTTTTTGGGGGTATAAATATGAACATGAACCAGTTGCATCCCTTGTATATTAAACAGCTCTCACAAAGACTTTGCTTTGAAATTTACGTTACAGAAGAATGCCACACAAGGTCTGACATACTAACGTTACAGTGTACTTTCAACTACTGACTTGTGAAGTTATAGGGAACTTTTTTAAACCTCTGGTTACAACATCTTAATGCAAAAATATATAAAGTTCTCTATAAGCAAGAATTCAAGGTGTGTGCATGAAAGAAGAAAATTTCTTAGCGACAGTAAGCATGGTAAAGTAAACAAGTTAATGAGGTACAAAGTCCCCTACCCCTTTGGAGCAATCTGTACAGATGGGTGTACACAACACTATAAATTTACAGAGTTCAAGCCCTTAAGTAAGACCATGAGCAGGGGAGAAGGTGACTGGGTGTCAGCCAGATGTCAATCAAGTAACTTCAATACCAATCAAAATTCGACTTTACCTACGACAAATAAATGCACATTGAAAGGGTTTGGATGGATCCTCTCATATACACAACAAAGGGGTCGTACAAAGGGACAGGGATATTACATCATTCACGGCATGTTATTGGTGTACAGTTAAATAAAAATGAGTGCATGCACATGGAAGATTCAGACCGGAAATGAAATTACCTGTAGTAGTGTTTTAGGTTCAAGTGTGACCTTGACCTTTGGAGTAAGTGGCTGGTTGTTGTGCACTACACACACTTGAGGTATGGGTAATAATTTTGTGAATTTATATCAAAATCAGTTCATGCATCTGAATGATACCGAACAGATAGGGAAAACAAAATGCATGTAGTAGTGTTTGAGCTTTAGGGTGACCTTACAAGTAGGTGGCTGATTGTTGTGCATGGCACACCCTTGGGGTATGGGTAACAATTGTGTTAAGTTATATAAAATTTGGTCAATGCATGTGGAAGATACACACCAGAAATGAAATTGCAGAGGGATGGACAAACCAAAAGACGGACACCCACACATTTCTACCCTTAGGTGGTATTTTCCATTGTATTTTTCAGACTCGTGGTTACCACTAAGCTGTAATGCTAAGTAAATATAAATGACCACCGTGTACATGCTAACCCTAAACCTTAGGTGGAGTAAATGACCATGGAATGAAAGAATGTGCACACAGATTGACAGACAGATGGAACAGTGCAAACCTATAGTCCCCAGTCATACAACCAGTTAGCGGACTAATGACATACTGTACTGTACATTACCATTTTATGGCACAAAAGTTTTAATGGAGAGCTTAAAGTTTGATGGTTTTATTACAATTCTTAGACTGCTGGAAGTTCTTAGATATATAAAGCTTGAGAGCAAGGTAAAGTATCACACTATTTAACTATCAACAAACTAAATTATCAATAGAATAATAATTATATAAAATTTGAATATTTTAACAACTTCTCAAACTGAAATCAAACTTGAATTGTTTGAAATTTCTTTGTATTTGCTGTATGAACAGTTTAACACAAACGTCCAGGGATATTTAAGGACATAGCGAATTTGGAATTAAGTCAGAGGAAAACACTGATCTTAGTCGAAAACAACATATTTTTATGTGATAGTACTATAATGAAGAATGTTAGACTTCCAACCATGTGAATCTTGTTCAAATCAAACTTTGATTATGAAAAACAGTATTTTTCAAGTTATCAATTCTCTTCCTCTATTACATTCACATTACAATTCATTCATTTGAAACCTTTAATCTGCTTGGTATAGAGAAAAAAGAATTTAAAAAGAATTCTACTGGAGAACATCAATCCTACAGGTGTGGAAAGGGGGATCACTCTTACAAGTGTTAAAGACAATCACTTTACCTTGTGCTAGAAAAAACAAAAGCGTATCAAATGTACATTATTTTTTTCAGCAGTATTTCACTTTTGTTTACAGTTGTTGTATGGGTTTAATGCAAACTTTCAAGCAGATTTCAGTCATTTTCATTCATTTACAGATAAGCATGTTACCTAATTCTATGAAGTGTCAAGATGGAAGCAGGACTCAAACTAATGAATCTTGATCAGTAAGAGGCTAACTAATTTCAAGACATCAACCTCAACTACTCAACCACGAAGAAAAATTCATAGAATTGGAAAGCCTTTATAATAATCCTACAAGATATCTGACAAATGTAAATTTTAACTATATCAGAACTATAATTGTAAAGTCGAACAATGCTTCGTCTTGATTGCGGCAACACAGTGGTATCCAGATATGTGACGTCAAGATTTAGACATACCGTTGAACCTGTGTTACTGGTCACCTTAATAAAGCACCCTCTTACCACAGGAGTTTGACAGATATTCATGTTCCTTGGTCAGACTATGTAATATACAAGGAACCAGATAATTATGTGTTGAATGCCTGTACCTCTTGCATTAAGCTGCCTGTACTGATGTGCCCCTGGTTGCCCACTGGAGACAGATACTTTCAAAGGACATTATTCATAGTGTCTTTGACCTGGCAATCTATCATTATGAGCAAAACTATGTTGAAAATGAAAACACTGCATACATTTCCCAATTTATAACAACATATGTCGATGAACTGAATTATAAAATGTTATACTTACACAGCTCTGATGCACAAGAAGGCAACAATACAGAATATGATGACAAGGAAAATCAGGACAGCGATAATGATGAGTATGATAAGCACAGCCTGAAATTACACATGAAATTATGTAACGAATGCTCTGGACGTACGAAAATGATATAAATAGGCCTATATACATTGTCACCATAAACATGTTATCAGTAGGTAAGTAGAATAAGGACTTGCATTTGTAATTGGTTAGCTTACACGCAGTTGTAGGATGTATATAAGGTACTGCAGTGAGCAGGGGCGAGGGTCAGGCCTAAGGGGATGAGGTCCAGACCCCAAGCATCTGTGGTGTAGACCAATCAAACTGTATTTATAGAAAATATAATAATTTGAAATAGTCCACCTAATGATGTCATCGCATATAGAATATTGCATGAATTCATTAAATTTTAATGTCCGTACAGAGCCATCCATAACTCAAATCAGTATTAAAGTCTATTCCACTTGGCAATTATGATGTGTTAATGACAGATGGACATATGCTCAGTGCATTTTTTGACCTTCCTAAATTGTAGTGGCCACATTCCTTTCTTGCAACGGCTCATAAAATAGACAGTTATCTTGAAAAACAAAAGAACAAACATTCATTTATAATTTTATTCAGCAAAAATATATATATCTGCACCTTAGATAATTATCAGATTTTAAGATTATGTACTTTCTTACATCAAACAATTATTTGAAAAATTGGAATGTGACAAAATTCTGTAACACAGTCGATAAATCTGTAAAAAAAAGAATAAAAAAATAAATTCAGTTCTGTACCAGAGATCAGCAGATTTTCAAGCTGTGACATTCAACATTATAAATGACTCTACTAAGAAAACTGTACACATGCATATTATGTAATTGAGTATTCTTTCAGGATACAGACTCCCTCATGACTCTTCATGAACACTTTCTTGTACAATGTCAGTGAAGGCAACTAATATTGTTTGTTAGCCGAGAGTAAGGGACCAGCGCAGCAATAGATTTGGCAAGTCTTATTACTTCTAACATTTGACTACTCCGCAATAATTCAAAATCTGCCTTACCAGAATTTTAAGGAGTTTACTAAGTAACTGTGGTAAAGTTAAACCAGGTACACCTACTTTTAAGACACCATAAACAGGCTTATTAATTATTTTCACGAAATTTAGCAACAAACATTGTAACTAAATGCATTAGATTATGAGTGTACTACTTTCATAATAACCTGTCAAATATTTCGATTTATTTCTTGACAAAAGATAACATATCGAGATGGTTATAAAAGGGCCTGTAGATAAAGTCCAGAGACAATTTTATAGAAATGTTATGGAATGAGATATATTTTGTAAAAAACATAGGCAAAAATGGAGCTAAATTCATCACATTTTCACAGAGACCTGCATTTAATGTAAACAGGTAGTGGTACAAGAGTATAAACTGCAATATAGCACGAAATGTAGATTTATACAAGCTGTGTACATTCAAGGATTATATACAATATTTACAAGTAAGTAAATTACCACACAACATATACAATATATAACATAAAAGTAATCTTTAATTCTTAACAATGGAATTATAATTCATCGCTCTGTGAGACAACATAAGCACTAACAGACATCCAGTCTTGTATATTAATGGTCTGATTCACAATGTGAGTATCAAATATCCCATTTCTTGTGCATACTAATCTCGGGCTTCATTTGCACCTTTCTAAATAGCACTTTCAGTATGTTTCAATTGGCTATTTAGAATTAAGCGAAATGCCTAGTTTAGCTATAGTTTTAACAAAAAAAAATGGTGTGTTATTGCAGACTAAAACATGCTTCCGGAAATGAAATTACCTGTAGTAGTGTTTTAGCTTCAAGTGTGACCTTGACCTTTGGAGTAAGTGGCTGGTTGTTGTGCACTACACACACTTTAGGTATGGGTAATAATTTTGTGAATTTTATCAAAATCAGTTCATGCATCTGAATGATACCGAACAGATAGGAAAAAAAATGCATGTAGTAGTGTTTGAGCTTTAGGGTGACCTTACAAGTAGGTGGCTGATTGTTGTGCATGGCACACCCTTGGGGTATGGGTAACAATTGTGTTAAGTTATATAAAATTTGGTCAATGCATGTGGAAGATACAGACCAGAAATGAAATTGCAGAGGGATGGACAAACCGATATACAGACACCCACACATGTTCCATTGTATTTTTCAGACTCGTGGTTACCACTAAGCTGTAATGCTAAGTGAATATAAATGACCACCGTGTACATGCTAACCCTAAACCTTAGGTGGAATAAATGACCATGGAATGAAAGAATGTGCACACAAGATTGACAGACAGATGGAACAGTGCAAACCTATAGTCCCCAGTCATACAACCAGTTAGGGGACTAATGACATACTATACTGTACATTACCATTTTACGGCACAAAAGTTTTAATGGAGAGCTTAAAGTTTGGTGGTCTGTATTGATAAATGAATGTTTGTTCTTTTGTTTTTCGAGATAACTGTCTATTCCATGAGCGTTGCAAGGAAGGAATGTGGCCAGTACAATTTAGGAAGGTCAAAAAATGCACTGAGCATATGTCCATTTGTAAAAAAGAATTAAAAAAAAATTCTACTGGAGAACATCAATCCTACAGGTGTGGAAAGGGGGATCACTCTTACAAGTGTTAAAGGCAATCACTTTACCTTGCGCTAGAAAAAACAAAAGCATATCAAATGTACATTATTTTTTTCAGCAGTATTTCACTTTTTTTTTTACAGTTGTTGTTGTATGTGTTTAATGCAAACTTTCAAGCAGATTTCAGTCATTTTCATTCATTTACAGATAAGCATGTTACCTAATTCTATGAAGTGTCAAGATGGAAGCAGGACTCAAACTAATGAATCTTGATCAGTAAGAGGCTAACTAATTTCATGACATCAACCTCAACTACTCAACCACGAAGAAAAATTCATAGAATTGGAAAGCCTTTATAATATTCCTACAAGATATCTGACAAATGTAAATTTTAACTATATCAGAACTATAATTGTAAAGTCGAACAATTCTTCGTCTTGATTGCGGCAACACAGTGGTATCCAGATATGTGACGTCAAGATTTAGACATACCGTTGAACCTGTGTTACTGGTCACCTTAATAAAGCACCCTCTTACCACAGGAGTTTGACAGATATTCATGTTCCTTGGTCAGACTATGTAATGTACAAGGAACCAGATAATTATGTGTTGAATCCCTGTACCTCTTGCATTAAGCTGCCTGTACTGATGTGCCCCTGGTTGCCCACTGGAGACAGATACTTTCAAAGGACATTATTCATAGTGTCTTTGACCTGGCAATCTATCATTATGAGCAAAACTATGTTGAAAATGAAAACACTGCAAACATTTCCCAATTTATAACAACATATGTCGATGAACTGAATTATAAAATGTTATACTTACGCAACTCTGATGCACAAGAAGGCAACAATACAGAATATGATGACAAGGAAAATCAGGACAGCGATAATGATGAGTATGATAAGCACAGCCTGATCTTCCAGCTCTATCTCCTGGCTACTGCTTGCCGCCTGAAATATACAGATGAACACGTTACTAAATCTGTACTCGTTTGTACATTTTGTACTTTTTTAGTACATCTGAACACAATATGAATTATTGTTATTACAGTAAAACTATTTATTTATCAACAAACTAACTTATCAATAAAATAATAATTGTATAAAATTTGAATATTTCAACAACCTCTCAAACTGAAATCAAACTTGAATTGTTTGAAATTTCTTTGTATTTGCTGTATCAACAGTTTAGCACAAACGTCCAGAGGTATTTAAGGACATAGCAAATTTGGAATTAAGTCAGAGGAAAACACTGATCTTAGTCTAAAACAACATAATTTTATCTGATAGTACTATAATGAAGAATGTTAGACTTCTTGTGAATCTTGTTCAAATTAAACTTTGATTATGAAAAACAGTATTTTTTAAGTTATCAATTCTCTTCCTCTAATACATTCACATTACAATTCATTCAAAACCTTTAATCTACTTCATATAGAGAAAAAAGAATTAAAAAAAATTCTACTGGGGAAAATCCATCTTACAGGTGTGGAAAGGGGGATCACTCTTATAAGTGTTAAAGGCAATCACTTTACCTTGTGCTAGAAAAAACAAAAGCATAGCAAATGTACATTTTTTTTTTTCAGCAGTATTTCACTCTTTTTTTTACAGTTGTTGTTGTATGGGTTTAATGCAAACTTTCAAGCAGATTTCAGTCATTTTCATTCATTTACAGATAAGCATGTTACCTAATTCTATGAAGTGTCAAGATGGAAGCAGGACTCAATCTAATGACTCTCAATCAGTAAGAGGCTAACTAATTTCATGACATCAACCTCAACTACTCAACCACGAAGAAAAATTCATAGAATTGGAAAGCCTTTATATAATATTCCTACCAGATATCTGACAAATGTAACTACATTTTAACTATATCAGAACTATAATTGTAAAGTTAGACAATTCTTTGTCTTGATTGCGGTAACACAGTGGTATCCAGATACATGTATGTGACGTCAAGATTTAGACATACCGTTGAACCTGTATTACTGGTCACCTTAATAAAGCACCCTCTTACCACATGAGTTTGACAGATATTCATGTTCCTTGGTCAGACTATGTAATATACAAGGAACCGGATATGTGTTGAATCCCTGTACCTCTTGCATTAAGCTGTCTGTACTGATGTACCCCTGGTTGCCTACTGGAGACAGATACTTTCAAAGGACATTATTCATAGTGTCTTTGACCTGGCAATCTATCATTATAAGTAAAACTATGTTGAAAATGAAACACTGCAAACATTTCCCAATTTAGAACAACATAATGTTGATGAACTGAATTATAAAATGTTATACTTACGCAGCTCTGATGCACAAGAAGGCAACAATACAGAATATGATGACAAGGAAAATCAGTACAGCGATAATGATGAGTATGATAAGCACAGCCTGATCTTCCAGCTCTATCTCCTGGCTACTGCTTGCCGCCTGAAATATACAGATGAACACGTTAGTAAATCTGTACTCGTTAGTACATTTTGTACTCTTTTAGTACATCTGAACACAATATGAATTATTGTTATTATTTCTACTTACTACACTTTATTTATATATATTGTCAGCAACCTAAATCACTCTACTAAAGGATTACAAAGATTGCACATATCTTACCTCCACCTCTCTGATGTAAAGTAGGTCAAAGTCAGACTTTCTGTCAAACCTCTCTCTGTTAACAATGTTTTTCAGCTCGGTATTTGAAAGTATACTGTATTGCTCAGTACCATCATTAATCTCTCTCCTTATACCAGTTATGTATACATCAGACCTGTAAAAAGTACAATAATCATATCACAATTGTACAGTAAAATACAACATGTTTCAACAAGGATGATGTTCTGTAAATGACGTAACAATGTGATGTGTGCAAACTAGTGTGTCTAATCACATTTTGTGTCTTAATGTTACAATGAGGTACTGGTACGGGTTCGATAATGTATGGGGTCATTTTCAAATTACTGTGATAAAATGACTATGCATCTAAATTCCTGATTGTATTAATTAGAATGATATAATATCGGGACATTTTTTTTATATCTTAAATCTTATAAGAATTAGTACAAGGTTGTAAAGATTACCTTTTTTTTCATTCCAACATGTATCAGTTTTTATAGTACAGTATTGATGTGAAATATGGGATTTTGTTAAAATTGTATGTGTGTTATATACATTATTACTTACCATAGTGTACTCACTGAGCCCACGGTGTCAACAACATGGTCCTGTATGTCATTAATACACACATACGATAAATCTGCTGCTTCTTCCAGGATGCTGTAAGAAAAACACTACACCTTGAAAATTTCTGCAGCAGTAGAAAAATTACTTAAATTTAACAGTATCAATAAAAGCCTCTGTAACAGACCTTTGTTAACTGCGACCAGCCTTAAAATGCAATACTATTCTAATCATACCAGTATGTTAGAACTTTGATTTGTAAATGTTCATCATCATAACTGAACTTCAGTAACTGTCTTAAAGGAAAGACAAACCAAGTCCAGTTTCCAATTTCACCAGTGCCCGGGTAATATAAAATTAGATATATTTTGTAACCAGCATATTTTAATGAAGAACAGCTGAAACGGTCACCTTTAAATGGTGCAGTCGGTCAAACAGTGCAGATTTGTTGCTTATATTTGTAAATACAAATATATGACTTTTTTGACCCAGCAATAAGAAAACCTTTTATTTGTACTAAAAGACCTTCTTTCAGCTTATGTCATGTTTGTACTTATTTCTGACGTTCTGAGCAGTATTTGTGCTAAAAGACCAATTTCTTCCATTGTAGGGGTTTGAACCCACAGCCAATGTGTTGAGAGTTTAACTCCAACCACTACTTGACACACAGGGTGGTCTGTATTTGGAGGTGGTCATTAACACAGGTTTGCCTGTTCATTTAAAAACAAACCAAAGCATATACCTCTGAATCTGTGTCTGGTACAAGCGCACTTCACCAGTATTCTGTGTGATCTGTAGTTTCACCTCGTTTCCTGGATGGTTTACGAAAATCTGCAGTGGAAAATTAAATTTATTGAAGCAACTCTATTTAAGTATCATTTTCATAACCATCAGAGAGGCTTTCAAATTTACTATTGTTCACTCCCCTACCCCTCCTTCACACCACTGAAAAAGACAGAATTATAATTATTGAATTTTCATGAATTAAGTCAGAAAAATTACAGAAGTTTGCTCTTTTTTTAACTTTTGAGATCAACTTGCAAGTGTGTATAAAACACCTTCTCATATATGAAGGTATGTGTATTTTTGTACTTCCTCACCCGGAAGTATAAAATTTAGTAAAAAGTGAATTACATGTATTTGCCGACAGTAGGGTTTAAGGTTAAGAAAATCTCTGCATGGAAGATATGCAAAAAAAGTATTTCTTAAAATTGCAATTCATATGACTACTATCTAAAACTCATTTGTTGTAGAGATGTGTTGTTCTAAAGAGGACAATTCTTTATAGCAAAATGTGTATTTTTAAGTGGCTTGTTGGTCTCGAGGTGTCAATGGACTGTACCTTAAGAAAGACTTCAAATGCATACCTTGGCAATAGTATTTGCTGACTCAGCTGTCTCAACATCTTCCCCATCCCTGGCATTGATGGTAACGAAAAAGGTACTATCAGCATACTTTCTCATCAAAACCTTGTTTGTGATCACACCAAACTTGGGATGAATGTCAAACAATGTGACATTCCCAATCTTGTTTCCATTAGTAACGCTGTACCTGACGACCCCTGAACCTACAGCATCTCTGTCAATCGCCTGAACAGTCAGAATGTGCTTGTCATAGGGGGCACGTGCTGATACACCTGTACAATAAATAACATATGAAATTAGATGTCACTAAAGTGATTTTAATACCAATCAAAACTGGACTTAACCAAAAACAAATAAATGCACACAGTATTTAACACATTCTTTAAGTTGTGAATACTCTGCCATCAACAAAGGGGCGAGGATACTGCATCTCCAGGCATTAGGTTAACTGACCTTCCACAACTGGTTACACAACCTACAATAAATTTACCCGTCCCATTGTACCATTCCTTCTGTCATATCTTTTTTCTTGGGAGTTTTAATGCCCATTTCAACACAATTTAAGCTATTTATAGGTGGGCAGCTTTCTAATAGTTATTCTTGGGAAGGATCAGAGCTGAACTGGTCCTTTGTAGGAACATTCTTACATGAAGAGTCATGTTGGTAACAGGGCTTGAACCAATGACCCTCAGTCAGGAAGATGTTTTAGATTTAACGATTTCAGGTTTGCGACCATAACCGTTTGCCCAAAGAGGCATGGCTGTCTTGGCTGAGCTTGAGTTTTTGTGATGATTATAAACTTACATTATTCTAAATTACTGAACGTCTGTGAAAGACTGCCTAGATCAAGATCACATCTACATCATGCAACCAGTACTACTTTTACAACACAGTCTAATGCAAATAACCTGTATAAAGTGTTTCACCTACTTTAGATTACCATGTATCATGTGATGTCTCAATTAACAGAGATCAAATGTAACGGAGATTACTTACAGCCGTAGTACTCATCTTGAAGGAAACTTGGAGCCAAATCATTCAGGTCTCCGATAACAACTTTGAGTGTAAGGATGCTTTGGTCGATAGCTCGACGACGACGGCTTCGAATAACAGTGTAGTCTTCTTCAACATTGGTCGCTTGCACATCGAGGTAATAAATGCCTTGATTTTCTCGATCCAGCTCCTTTACGAGTCGAAGCATGCGTGTGATCGAATCAAGCTCAAACATGCCATCTTCATTTCCAGCTGTGGGTAGAATGTAAGTGCAAATCAAATGCGTTTTCAAATGTGCACTAAATACATGTATATTATTTGTGAGAGCTTTTGTTACACATTCAATGTATCAGTAAGTCGATGTTAGTTATTTAAGTAAGATAACCTAGCCCCGTTGCATGATTTGTTGGACCTAGCTTGACATTCCATCATACATGGAAACACAATGTAAGCGTGAGATGTTCATAGTACATGTATTCATAAAAGCCTACAAATTTCAATTGACTAAAATAGCAACCTTACAACTTACCAATTATTTCATAGAAAATGACTGGATTCAGATCTAGGTCAGTAGCAGTAGGAATCTGTCGGATGTCACCCACTGGCCAATCTTCTCTTATATCAATTTGGAACTGTAAAACAATTCAAGTTTATCTAATTTTACATGACAGGGGAATGTGCAATATCAAAAATTCAACCTTCTATAATGTTTTACAACTACATGTACTAAGATTAGTTCGTAATTTGTATGCATAATGGTTTGTTTAAGCCAAATAGATGTTTTGAACAGACTTTTCCATCTTTCAATTTGGACGGTAATTGTTCAAAGAGCGGTTCTCACTGAAAATCTATTGAACTACAAACAGTGGAGATTATGATCAGTCTGCAAAAATCTACAGTGGTTGCAATGGTACAATCATTTGCTGCTAACAAAGTGAAGGTAAATTTTCTTTAAAAACCTGCATAGCCATTGAGCAATTGTATATAGGGCTGTTTCTGTAGTTATACAACCGGTCAGTGAGATAGCTCCTGATTTAATTCATCCCAGGACCATTATACACAGCCACATACCCATTCTTTAAACAGATTTTGTATAGCAGGTGTCAATTCAAGTATCTCATGGCACATGTCACATTCTAGTGAATGTACTTTGAAATACAGTAAAACTTTGTTAACTGGAGCATCAATAACTGAAAACCCCAGTATAACTTGAGATCTCTTGTTGGTCCCGGCCATTTTTCCTACATGTTTAACTACACATCACCATGGATAACTTGAGCATCAGTAACTTGATAATTCGTGGTACACCTGTGCTCCCACCAGGTAGTTGTCTTATTGATATTACTGTGGCTGATTAAATAAATGTTTACACCTTCACTGGCGCATTTATATCTTTTGACACGAGAAAAACTTCAATGTAAATTGTGAGTGTTTGTTTAATGTCAATTAATTCACCATTAATTTTCTCAACAGTATAAAATATTTTTCCCTACACTTTAAATTGTCTCCAACTAAAGTCACTATTTAATTCAATGAGATGAAAATAATGGGATGAAAATAATAATAAAATCAGTCTGGGAGTTTCATGCTTGTATGAAGAAATTAAATTCATAATCAAATACATTTGGAAACAAGAGCTGTCCCTCACAAGTGACGAATGCCCCCGGAAGAGGTGTCTCACAGTCTTTGTCCTCTCCATATGCTCAATTATTGTGGTATGTAATTTTAAAATCCATGCGACACATCTGCTTGATGTGCTAGATATTTGTGCAAAGTTATTTTTAAATCAATCAATGCATGACAAAGTTATAGTCCGGACACGAATGTGTGCATATATACAGGATTCCATTACTCTCAAACCCTAAACGTGACCTTGACCTTTGAGGTAGGGACACGTGGGTCTTGCAAGCGACACGTCGTCTTGATGTGCTAGACATTTGTGCCAAGTTATTTTAAAATCCTTCAAAGCATGACAGAGTTACAGTCCGGACACAAATTTTTAAGTGGGGACGCACAGATGGACAGACGGACTGACGGACGGTGTGATTTTAATATGCCACCCTTTGGGGGCATAAAAACATGAAAAACTGTTGAATAGATAAATCATAATACAGTTGCGATGCATTTAATAAAACAAGTGCACATTTAACAAGAGCTGTCTCATGACAGCACGCTCGACTATTCCAAATTTTGTCAGTAAAATGTTGTTTTTTTGTCTAAGAACAGGACTGGTGTATTGTGTAATTGTCTATAAGACTTAAGGTCAAAGATATGAAACTTGTTCAAAGACCTCTGTAAATGTACATTACGTTCAAAGCCTTACCCTGGATTCTGTAAGCCAACTGGAGGGAGGAGGGGAGGGAGGTGGGGGATATATGATTGTATATTTGATCCTGAATAACTTTGTAACATTTCAAAATTGATATGCATAAAATTAAAAAAGCATAACTGCTGCATGCTGCATAATTATTTTATGACATTTTAAAAATAAGCCATTTCGAGTATTTCTGTGAAAAAATTCTAAGTTAAAAAGGGGCATAAATCTGTCAAAAATCAAAAACATTGGTGAAGATGTTGATAGCAAAAATACATTTTAAGTTTCAAGTCAATATGTTCGATAGTATTCAAGATATTAGACTTCAAGTTGAAAAGGGGCATAAATCTGTCAAAAATCAAAACAAAGTTATGGGGATTGTTTCCCCAGGTGTAGATGTTGATGGTAAAGATATATTTTGAGTTTCAAGTCAATACCTTTGATAGTATTCAAGATATTTGACTTTATAAAAAACTTTAACCAAAAGTTCTAAGTTAAAAAGGGGCATAAATCTGTCAAAAATCAAAACAGAGTTATGGGGATTGTTTCCTCAGGTGTAGATGTTGATGGTAAAGATATATTTTGAGTTTCAAGTCAATACCTTTGATAGTATTCAAGATATTTGACTTAATAAAAAACTTTAACCAAAAATTCTAAGTTAAAAAGGGGCATAAATCTGTCAAAAATCAAAACAGAGTTATGGGGATTGTTTCCTCAGGTGTAGATGTTGATGGTAAAGATAGATATTGAGTTTCAAGTCAATACCTTTGATAGTATTAAAGATATTTAACTTTATAAAAAACTTTAACCAACGCAGACGCCGACACCGACGCCGACGCTGGGGCGAGTGCAATAGCCTCCTTATTCTTCGAATAGTCGAGCTAAAAAAAGTCAAAATCTATCACTATATATTTAATTTTTGGTAAATTAATTGTTTGATACAAAATGTACCCCTGAACACTATTGCTAAGTTTGATATAACTACCATAAGTGGTTACTAAGATATGTGCATGATAGTACCTTGCATGCAAAACTTTAACCAAATTTTCAAAGTCAAACAAGGGCCATAATTTGCACTAAATTTAAACAAGAGTTATATGTCTTGACTGTGTGACACCCCTTAAGACATTAACAAAGTTTCAAGTCAATATCATAAGTAGTTACTAAAATATGTGCATGATAGTACCTAGCAGGCAAAACTTTAACCAAATTTTCAAAGTCAAACAAGGGCCATAATTTGTACTAAATTTATACAAGAGTTATCTGACTTGATTGTATCCACCCCCTAAAGACATGAACAAAGTTTCAAGTCAATATCATAAGTGGTTACTGAGATATGTGCATGATAGTACCTAGCAGGCAAAACTTTAACCAAATTTTCAAAGTCAAACAAGGGCCATAATTTGTACTAAATTTAAACAAGAGTTATTTGACTTGATTGTATGACACCCCTAAAGACATGAACAAAGTTTCAAGTCAATATCATAAGTGGTTACTGAGATATGTGCATGATAGTACCTAGCAGGCAAAACTTTAACCAAATTTTCAAAGTCAAACAAAGGCCATAATTTGCACTAAATTTAAACAAGAGTTATTTGATTTGACTGTGTGACACCCCTAAAGACATTTACAAAGTTTTAAGTCAATATCATAAGTGGTTACTGAAATATGTGCATGATAGTACCTAGCAGGCAAAACTTTAACCAAATTTTCAAAGTCAAACAAGGGCCATAATTTGTACTAAATTTATACAAGAGTTATCTGACTTGATTGTATGACACCCCTAAAGACATGAACAAAGTTTCAAGTCAATATCATAAGTGGTTACTGAGATATGTGCATGATAGTACTTAGCAGGCAAAACTTTAACCAAAGAAGCAACGCCGACGCCGACGCACAAGTGACTGTAATAGCTCTCCATATTCTCCGAATAGTCGAGCTAAAAACTGTGACAATAATCGGTGCAGAAATGCACTTTATTAGTAATGACCCAGAGCTGGAGATTTTTTTCTGCCCAGAATTCAGATAACTTGAGACCTTTGATAATTAAAGCAATTTACTAGTGCCCTTACAACTTCAAGTTAAGAAAGTTTTACCACACCTACATTTGAAAAATACAAAATCGATACTGCTGAATAGAACAAATATGACATGTCTATTGTTCAATATGAACAGTACTTGGACTTGTCACTGGAAATTCATTGCCCCACTAGTGACAAGTGCTGATCATGATCACATTCAGGACTGATCACATGGAGGCAGAATCAGTTGCTGACTGCTGTGTAAGAGTAGAGGACATCTACAAGCAGTCGGTAATAGATAAACACATTATCATAATCTAACCTCTCTGTCGGCAAACACAGGTTTATTGTCATTCACATCGAGGATGACCACTGTCAAGAATCGAGTTGTTTCAAGTGGAGTATCACCTCGATCACTTGCCTTTAACAACAACTGAAATTAGCAACAGAACTTACAATATATTGAGCTTCAAACTTGGTGATGTCACCAACAGTATTATCTCATACTAATAAAAATGCTATCAATTGCAGTGTTACCATAACTAATGACAGAAAATAAATCAACTTTTAGTAACAGATTACAAATTACTGCTAATCAATAGTGATTAAATGTCTCTGTGTATTGTTTGTAAAACATTAAAACTGATTTATAGAATACAAAAGAAGTACAATGTACATACCGGTATGTACTTGCAAAACCAATTGATTTTTTCCAGCAACAACAACTTACCACATATTTGTCCACTCTTTCTCTGTCATAGATTATCTCAGCTTGTATGACACCTGTAATTCTGTTGATTTTGAACTCTGGCGTTGCCTCAACTGTCTGCCCATTGTAAATGAAGCTGTATTCTACAATACCATTTATGCCAGAGTCCTCGTCTCTAGCAAAAATATCCAAGATCAACATTCCCTTGTACTGTTCCTGGTAATTTCAACAGAGCAAGATAGATTAGAAAATACTTTGCATAGGCAATGCAGCAAAAACAGAGTAAATAGGTAAAGTTTCAAAAACATGAATACTAATCTTAATACAAAATCTTAATAAACTTAAAAAACTCAATAAACATAAATAAACTCAATGTATATCAATTTGTCTAAATTTAAAATTAGATGCATAATAAATAGGGGAGCAACTCCTGCATTTTTGGCTAAAGATGATGTTTCATTCTTATTTCCTATGATTTCTAAACACTGAACATATGTAAAAATCAGAATGAACAATTGGATGGAGTGTAGCCATGCAATACAAAGTCTCCAACTGGATATGACAGGATAATATGAACAAATGACTAAAGTTTCATCAAAATCCTTCCAGGGCTAAAGGCTTTGACCCAAGAGTGACCTTGACCTTTGTCATTATTATGAGATGAAGATTTGGACAAAGTTTGATAAACTTTTACGACTAGAGGTGTTTTTTTTTCAAAAACAAGTCTCTCCTGTCCCCAAACACTTCACAAATATCATACAGCATTGAAATGTTTGCAAAATTGTACATTTAATAAAATAACAAGTAGGTCAAAAGGTCAAAGTCAATAATTCACCAAACCAGGACATTTTGTCAATGAGCAAGGACTAGTTCTCATACCAATCACTAATGTGCAGTTTAGTTGAAAACCAGTAAATTGTATAGGAGAAATAGCACAGGCATCACAAAATTTGACAAATCGAAGGCAACAACTCCACTACAAATCAATGAACATGAAAAGTGCAGAATTAAATATTGTACAAATCACTCGCGTCCAGTTTGGTTGGAAACTGTTAAGTTGCATAAGAGAAATAGCACAGACATCGTTAAATTTGACAAATTAAGGGCAACAATTCCACTAACAAGAGGGCCATGATGATCCTATATTGCCCACTTGAGTTACCAGCTCCAAATGACAAAAAGTAGGTCAAAAGGTCAGAATAAGAGATTTTCAGAAGATTTGACCTGGTGAAAACGTTTTTGTTCAATGATGACCCATATTTGACTTTGAACTTAACACTTCATCAAAACAATCATTCTGAACAAGTTTCATACAGATCCAATAAGAACTGCGGTCTCTACTGCACACACAAGATTTATCTGAGATTTGAACTAGTACCTAGACCCAGGCCAGCCCTACAAAAATGGAGTCATCTTCACATTTTACTGAGGACCCTGCTATAGTTCATTATCTACCCGGTAGTTACTGAGCAGACATTGTGACATACAGATAACAAGAAAGATGTCTCACTGGGGGTGGAGGAGGCATGACAACTGCAGAAACTACCTATGATGAATACTGTTATTTGTTAAAAGGGGGATATTCAACGTAAGATCATTATCACAATAGGACACAGTAGTGACATTATTTGACTGTGACCTCAAGAGCACCTAAAGCTATTTCTGAACATGATTAAAATATCCCCACAAACACATTTATAGTCACAGGAAGTGGCTTCTCTCATTATCTTAACCTAACCAACTTATAAACATTTATGACATCCTCATTTGAAGTCCTTCAAGCCATATAGAAGATATGAAGTGGACACAAATGTAACCAATGACCTTGACCTAGGTCAAGCAGGGTTTCAGACACATGTTCTACACTTCGTCTAGATGAGATAAACATTTGACCCAAATTGGATTGAAAAACCATCAAAGGGTTCATAAGATATGGAGCAGACATGAACATCCAATGACCCCTAAGTGTGACCTTGACCTGGAGGGATCACCTTACCTCAAGAAAAAATGTAATCATGCTGTCCACTGAAGGATATACCTTACCACAAAAACAACAAGAGCTGTTTGTAAAACACGTATGCCCTCCTTGATGCAAAAGTTGTACTATGAAAGGAACAGTTTTTAAAGTAAAAGTTGGTATGAAATTCGTGAAAATGGCATCTGTAGAAACTGTAGAATAAAAGAAATGAAAAAGAAAATAAAACAGTTATCTCCACAGGGCAATATTTGAATTTTAACATTGACTTTGACACTAGTGAAAAAAACAATTTAAAACTAAAAAAAAAAAAAAAAAAGAATTATTAATAACTGTGACCTAGACCTAAAAATATTTTTTGCTTTAAACAATTTTATGTAAAAAAAAAAAAAAAACAAGAAGAAGCAGGTTTAAATGGCGTCTGTAGAAATGGTAGAATTAAAAAAAAATATTAAAAACCTATTTTTAATAAGTTACTTTGACCTGAAAAAATTTTGTTTGACTTATAACAATTAAACACAAACAAAAAATATCTATTTATAGGAACAGTGACCTTGACCTGAAAATATTTGTGTGGCTTAAAACAATTTAAAAATTAAAGAAAAGAAATAGATATCTTTAGAAAAAGTGACCTTGACTTTGACCTTGACCCTAGTGACCCAAAATACAATCCCAAGCTTCCTCTTCAGGCAAGCTACCTTCACACCAAGTTTCATTACAATTGGTCACTCCTAACTAAAGTTATTGAGCGGAAACAATTTTTCTATTTTAGTAACAGTGCCCTAAACCATGACCCTAGTACCTCAAATGCAATCCTAAGCTTCCTCTCTACACAAGCTAACTACAGACCGAGTTTCATAACAATTGGTCACTCCTAACTTGAGTTATTCAGAAGAAACCATTTTTCTATTTTTAGTAACATTGACCTTGACTTGACCCTAGTGACCCTAAATGCATTTCAAAGATTCTTCTCTACCCATGAAATATACACATTAAGTTTCACTGCAATTGGTCCCTCCTAACTCGAGTTATTGAGCGGAAACCATTTTTCTATTTTTAGTAACAGTGACCTTGACCCTAATGATCCCAAATGCAATCCCAAGCAAGCTACCTACACACCAAGTTTCATTGTTATTGGTCTCTCTTCACTCGAGTTATTGAGCGGAAACCGTTTTTCTATTTTTAGAAGCAGTGACCTTGACATTGACCCTACTGACCCCAACTGCAATCCCAAGCTGTGTCTTTATGCAAGCTACCTACACACTAAGTTTCATTGCAATTGGTCACTCCTAACTAAAGTTATCAAACGGAAACCAAAGTTTGACACCCACCTATTCGCCCGCCCGCCGGCCTGCCCGCCATACGACATCACCATTCTAATAGGCAGTTTTTTTCCAAAAAACCTGCTTAAAAATAGTCATGTTGTCCACTGGAGGATATACCTTACCACAAGAACAAAAATAGTCATGTTGTCTACTGGAGGGATCACCTTACCTCAAGAACAAAAATAGTCATGTTGTCCACTGAAGGGATTACCCAGACTGGAGGAGCATTGGCAGCTGGATTGACTCTTACTACCACAGGGTAGTTTGTTGCACATCCCCTTCCTAGGTTATCTGTAGCATTTACATAAAACTTGTATGTTCCAGTATGACGGACCAGCTCTTTCTTTACAAATATACGTCCAGACTCCCTCCTCACATCAAAGAAATCTGCAACATTTTACCAATCTAAATAGTAACGTCAATCAGAATCACTAGAAAATAAATAAACTTGAGCAGTTTTTTACAAACAAGAGGACCACAATGGCCCTATATTGCTCACCTGACAACCATTGGCTATAATAAAAGAGGTCATGATTCTAACATTATTCATAGAGGCCCACTACACATTGCTAAGTAACATTTCAAATATGTGTTATCTGCCTGTCAGCCTTGTGTTTTTTTTAAAAAAGTTTTCCGTATATCAGCCTATTTGAAATCAAGCCCCCCCTGGAAGGGTCAATTTTGACTAGGGGGTCATGATTTGAACAATCTTGGAAGAGGTCTACTAGACAATGCCACATGCTAAATAGTTAAGCTCTAGGCCTTGTGGTTTCAGAGATTTTAAAGTTTTTCCTATATAAGCCTATGTAAAACCAAATGACGGGCAGGGTCAATTTTGACCCGGGGCTCATAATTTCAACAATCTTGGTAGAGGTCTACTAGACAGTGCCACATGCTAAATATCTAAACTCTAGGCCTTGTGGTTTCGGAGAAGATTTTTGAAGTTTTTCCTATATAAGTTTATGTAAAACCAAGTGACCCCCGGGCAGGGTCAATTTTGACCCGGGGCTCATAATTTCAACAATCTTGGTAGAGGTCCACTAGACAATGCAACATGCTAAATATCTAAGCTCTAGGCCTAATGGTTTCAGTGAAGAAGATTTTTAAAGGTTTTCCTATTTGTTGCCATAGCAACCAGAGTTCTGCATTGAACAACTTTGATAGAGCTTTATGCAAGGAACATCCCTGCAAAGTTTCATCAACATTCGCCAAGTGGTTTCAGAGGAGATGTCGTTAGAAGGAAATGATGGATGGATGGATGGACGGATGTAAGACATACGACAGACCCCAGACGGAGTGTGATCCTAATAGCTCACTCTGGCACTTTGTGCTAGGTGAGCTAAAAAAAAACTAATGTTGACCATCACTTATTACTGTAGGATAGACAGGTACGATGCCAACAATATGCACAACTACAATTGGTACGAGCATTTCTACCAAGTTTTAGCAAAATTAATCCAGGTGTGTAGGAGGACATGTGCAGACAAACTTTTGTGACATACAGACAGACAGCACCAAATCTCTATGTTTCCTCCCTAATAGATGGGAAACATAGTAAAGCATCAAAAAAGGTTGTAACTCTATCATTTCTATATAAAGTTACAACTGTTCTGCACTCAGCAAACATTATGACAGCTTCATGTACAGTAAAGCAGAACCATTTGTATAATTTGGGTATATTTTTACATTTTCATTGAAGGGTTCTTGTGTAAATACTAGATGGGTGTTCAGTAGAACACTTGTGTCGCCCTCTTACGCTTTGTCAGAATAACCAATAATTTGGTGACAAAATCTAAATACAAAAAGGGGCATAACTCTGTCAAATATGACCTTGACCAACAATATTTGGCGGCATCATGACGCTTATGTCATAAGCAATATAATTTAAAAGTTTGATGAAGAAATCTTAAGGAATGGCAGTTATAGCCAACATTAAGTTTTCGTGACAAAATCTAAGTACAAAAAGGGGCATAACTCTGTGAAATATGACCTTGACCTACTAAATTTGGCGGCATCATGACCCTTTTGTCATAAGCAATACAATTGTAAAGTTTGATGAAGAAAATCTTAAGAAATGGCAAAGTTATAGCCAACGTTAAGTTTGTGAGACGTACGGACGGACGGACCGACGGACGGACAGACAGACGGACAAAGCGATCCCTATGTATCGCCTTTCCTCCAAAAGGGCGACACAAAAACCATTGAAAGTTGCACTGGCTAACATTCAACTCTTGTGAATTACCAAGAAGTTACTAACCATCATAATCAGTGCCTTGACCATAAACTTTGCTGTAATAGGAAGCTGCATTCTCTTTCTCATCTCTGTCTGTAGAAAATAGCTGTAATATATCTGTATCAACTCCAATTGTCTCAAAGATTGTTGATCGGTACTCCGGCCTTGAAAATATGGGGCAATTGTCGTTGACGTCTGTGAGAAAAATTGTTACCTGTAATTGAATTTCATTAAGTTTTATAAATCTTTTCTTCAACAGTGGGTACACAAGAACTTGTCTTTTCTGAATAAAAACAATCAAGACAAATATTCTGAGAAATTTTCATGCAGATTGAGTATCAAATGTGGCCTCTAGAGTGTTAACAGCGTTTTCCTTTAATTTGAACTTGTGGCCTAGTTTTTGACCCCATGTGACACAGTTACAAATGTGGCCTAGAGATCATGGAGAAAATAATTCTGACAAGTATTCAAGATAGCCGTAGGTCAAAAAAAAATTGTCTCTGGACTAGTGACGTGTTTTTTTCTTTGATTTGCCAGTGATCCAATGAAAAATGCAGCCTCTATTGTATACAAGATTTTCTATGATTTTACCATGCGACCTAGTTCTTTTTATCTGAATTGACTCGGTTTCAACTTGACATACTTTTTATCTGAGATGACCCATTTTCAAACTCAACCTATATTTCATCAAGACTATCACTTGAGCAAAGTTTCACAAAGATCAAAATTAATGAAAAATACAGCCTCTTAGTTATATACTCAAGGTTTTTTTATTTGACTTGGTGACTTAGACAATGGGGTCAGCTAGAGTTATGGTTCCTTGTCACTGAACATACTCAAAATCACCTCTATAACTGTGTGAAGTATCAACTCAATCTATTCAATACTTTTTAAGTAACGTGTACAATGTGACAAACAGACAGACAGACAAAGTGATGACTATATATTCCCCTCCCTTTGGGGGAGCATAAAAACAAGCTGATGAGGTATTGTTATTATGTTTCAATACAACTGTTGTTTACTAGACCTATCACTTAATCTGATTAATACCCCCCTGCCCCTCCCCTCCCAAAGACTGCTTTATAAACTGAGGAAGTTCGAAGTAACAGAATACCTTGCAGACAAAACTGAAATAGAGATATTATCCTTGGCAATAACTCTGTAAATTGTCAAGATAGAGTTATGGTTCTTGTACGCTGCACTTCATCTAATTGTGCTGGACCATTGTAGGAAGTTGTATTGAATTCCAACCAGTAGTTTTCAAGCTAGTATATACGAATTCATTTTAGTTTGATTGCGAAGAAAGCTCCGTAGCTTATTTAAACACTCTCGAACACTCATTCCACATGTCATCACATTCCCGAGAGAGGCAGCGAGTTTTTCAGCGCTGCTACCCATTTACAGCTTGGTAGACTGAGGTACGTGTGATTTCAGTGTCTTCGCCCAAGGACACACCTCGTGCTCCAGCTGAGATTTGAACCCGGGACCTCCCGTTCCGGAGGTGAATGCCCTAACCACTGAGCTATTGAGGCCCACTTTCTGAGTTATGCTTAGGACAAAGAAAAGTAACAAGGGGCAATAACTCTGCAATTAGTCAAGATAGAGTTATGGTTCTTGTGCACTGCACTTCCTCCCATTGTTCTTGACCATTGTATGAAGTTGTATTAAAATCCAACCAGTAGTTTTCAAGTTATGCTACGGACAAGGAAAAGTAACAATGGGCAATAATTCTGTAATGAGTCAAGGAAGAGTTATGGTTCCTGTGCACTGCACTTCCTCTCATTGTGCTAGACCATTGTATGAAGTTGTTTTGAATTCCAACCAGTGGTTTTTAAGTTATGCTCCGAACAAGGAAAAGTAACAAAGGGCAATAACTCTGTAATTACTTAAGATAGATATATGGTTCTTGTGCACTGCACTTCCTCTCATTGTGCTAGACCATTGTATGAAGTTGTATTGAATTCCAATTAATAGTTTTCAAGTTATGCTCTGGACAAGGAAAAGTAACAAAGGGCAATAACTCTGTAATTAGTTAAGATGGAGTTATGGTTCTAGTGCAATGCACTTTCTCTCAATGTGCTTCACCATTGTATGAAGATGTTTTGAATTCCAACCAGTAGTTTTCAAGTTATGCTCCGGACTAGGAAAATGCAACGGACCGACCAACCGACCACCGGGTCTCTAATATACCCCCCTAAACTTCGTATCGGGGGTACAATAAATGGAGCGAAACAGAATGGATGAGTCATGGGTAGTCGACAAGGCATTTTTACTGACAATTATAATCCCCGGTGATCCTGATAATACAACAGGACACCATACTCATCAAGGGCAGAACATGTTACACCAATTTATGGTGCGAAACAAAACATTTACTTTTTGCTACAAGAATTGTAGAGTCAAAAGTTTAATCATACTTACAGATGCTGCCCTCTGGTTCTGTTTGGGTGGTGATCCAGCTAAAATTGGGTTGTCACGTGCAATAACACGCGTGTTGATCCTTGGGTTGCTCTCTCTGTCTAGGACAAATCCATCAAGTAATCGCACAACAATTTGGCCCTGAAAAATATAAATGCATTTACCAAAATTTAGTTCACTCTTATCTGAACTTTTTTATAATCAGTATTCAAGTTTAAAGTCATTATTTTCCAAAGAATGTTTCCTAGGTCAAAAGATTTTTTAAAATCTATATTATACTTTTGCTTAAGCAAAATAATCTTGCAATCTATGCAAAAATAAGAGTTTGAATCTCTTAATGCGAAGTATGACTTGTAACAGTAAACTCGAAAATTCAATATAACTGAACACAGCTAAATCCAAATCATATTCATTTTACGTGTGATTCACACCAAACATAGTATCTACAAATACATGGTAAAGCTGTATGACTGAAACTAAAATCAACTGAAATTTGTGTAACCTAACCAGCCTATCTTAAAACATACAAACACTTCAGTTTCATACTAGGTTTGGCTATGTAAATCTTTAAGCATCCAATAACCATAGATGAATAATTTCCAAGTTTAAGACTTTCAGGGTAATATGTTTTCATGTATGCCAATCTGTTTTGAATCTATTTTGAGATATTGTTCGAGTGACACATTTGGGAAATCCTGTTAAATAATGTTCAGCAACATGTAGATCTTATAAAACCCCCTCCCCCTAATGCAAAGCCTTTAAAGTTAACATAATTATGAACAATTTCAGAATTAGTTTTATTTCATCTAAAAGTTAACAAAAGTCAAATTCACTTATCTACTGCTTACAGTGATTGGGTCGACTTCAAATCTGTTATCATCCATGGAATACCGGACTTGGTTAAAGGTATTATTATCCGGTCGGTCTCTGTCATTAGCAAATACTGTAACAACTTGGGTACCATCAGGAGAATTTTCTGGAATCTTTACTGTGTATCTAGTCTGCAATGGTAAACATTCATTTCCATCATTGAAATTGCATCTGCAGATACATTGAAAAAATTAAGAAATACAAATATTAAATATTTAAAAATGTTCACTGATCTCCCAACTGGTGATTTGTTGGCAAAACTTTTTAATCGGGTGACAAAAACGGTAGACGGAAGAGGAAGGGGGGGGGGGGGGGGGGGGGGGGGGGGGGGGGGGGGGTTTTGGGTTTTTGGAAAAAGGCCAAAAAAAAAAGGCGGATGGAAGTGGGGGGGTTGAATGGAGGATTTGTTTTGAGAGATTTTAAGTCAATGGCTGTTACAGTGGACAACTATCATAAACTGTGTAGAAATATTATTTTTTTTAGTTAACATTAAAACTCACTAAGGATTATAACAAAAGTAACAAGTATGTTTATTGCTATTCCAGGGAAGTAATTTGTACTGTATTTCCTTTTGTGGAAGGCTCAATGCAGGAAATCGGGGTTTATTAACAAACAAACACATAGAAAATAAGTCGGGAGTTGGGGTGAGGGTATTGCAGAAACGGATAGCATTTTGGGGGGTTTGGTGGGCCCCTTTAAGGGCCCCAATTTTAGGGGAGGGGGGAACAATATAAAAAAAAATTATCCGCGGGGTCAGGCATAATTTTCTTAAATCTGGCTTTTGTTTTGGTTTGAGTTATTTGTGGAATTAATGAAAATTTATGGCACTGTGTTAAAATGTTGTACTGATTGTTTTTCAGAATACTGTCGCCTGATTTTTCCCAAAAAAGTTAAATTCTGTGGTAAAATAAAAGAGTGGGTCAGGTTAATGGAAACAAATTTCATAATTTTATCAGGTCTTAGTGAAAAAAGAATACAACTAAAATATAAGCAGGCATACCACTGGCGTGCCTCTTACCTGAAAAAGAAATGAAAATAGCATATCAGACTCTAGCAGTCATGTAAATTCAACATTAAAAGTTAGTTGTATAATTTACCTGTGAAAGATACCATTAAACTGTTGTTTTCACATGCAGATGGCCTACATGGAAAAAAGCTCTCATTAACAGATCAAGACACTTGTCTGAATTTTCATAATTGCTTCATTGCATTATCATTAAGTTTGTTATTTCAAACAGTATTAAATATGATACAGAATTCCAATTAAAAATGTGCTCAGGTGAGCTAAGAACAAACTAAAATGCATGGGGTCAATTACAAGACCACTATTTTTTTTCCATTAAACTTGATTAGTATAACTTACAGGGTCAATAAATTCTGGGAAAATATCATTTATATTTCTGAAGATGACAGACACTGAAGCAGTGGCTGATAATGGTCGTTCTCCTCTATCAATTGCAACCACCGTGAAGTAGGTGTCATTTATTCGTCTTGCATCATCATAATCTATACGGTTAAGGATGCTCACTGATCCTGAAAAACAAATTTTCCATGTGTTATTTGGAATCTGTCAAATTTGAAACTGTTAGTGGGGGTTTAGTCGTCTTGAAAATTTCTGTGTACAAATATCATATACAGTGGAACCTGTCTATTCTGGACCTGTTGGGACCAGAGGAAATGTTCTAATCACAATGCATTCACCAGCTTGAACCTTGGAAACATGTCCAAGGTTTTCTGAGGTGAAATTATATCGAAATAGAACCAAATAGTACAAAAATTTTGTCTGATTACCAGAGTTTATATAACTGTAAAGAAGATCGGAACAGCAAAAAACATCTGGTTTGAGGAGTGTTAAGGTTTTTAGAGGATCCAGTTTTAGGAGGTTCTACTGTATATGGAGTTTGATGGCTGTTTCCAAAGGCTTTAGACTCTCAAATTAATTAATCAATTTCATATTGTAGCAAAAAGATCATTTGGCCATACCTTTCTTACCAAGTTTAGGTACAATTGCTTCCGAAACCTCATAGTCATAGTGTAATCTACACAATGTGCAAGTTTGATCAAGATTGATTCAACAATGGATGTTTGTAAAACACTTATGCCCCCCTTCCCAACCTCCTTATTGTCCTAAATTTTTCCTGAGTGATACCATTCACACATTAAGTGAAAATTTCACATGAAAACACTGATATATGGTACCAAAAGGAATGTTAAGTTGTATTTTATATACATTTATTCTGAAGAAGGCTTTATAGCTGAAACAAAATGTCAATAAATGTGTAAATTATTTATAAGTGCATTGACTTTTTTTCCATAATTATTAAAAGTTGTATTTTTACAATTTATACACATGTATACACATGTTGTTGGGTCAATTGTGAAATATCTGTCATCCAAATGATTAAATATTTGGTAACGAAGAATTCCATTATCATCCTTAGCGAAGAGACTGATCACCACACTTCCAAGCGGCTGTTCTTCATTAATGTAGATTGGTGAATCAAAGGAATCAAATTCAGGTCCCTCATTGTTATATGGTCTGACATAAATGATAACTTGTCCTGGCCCATACTGAGGTACTTCTGGGGTAATATCAATGGCTCTCACTCCATAGGATACAATAGCAGCTTTTTCACTGTCTAGTGGTTTGTTGACCCTGATTATGCCTTTTTCATAATCTATTGTAAACAACTCCTGGAAACAAAAATAGTTCAATTGTCTGTAAATTATCTGTGACAGCATTTATGGTAAATTTCTAAATATATTAACCTCTCTATATTGCAAAATAAATTTAAATGATCATTATTCTTGTTTGTGTCTAATTACTGTATAAGTACTATTTTCGGCGGGGGTTTTATTTTGGCTATATTGGCGGTCACTCTTAGTAGCGCCAAATCTAAACACCGCCATTTTAAATCACGGCAGTTTTTATACACCACCAATATCAGTGAAAGGGAAGCAACCCAACGAGTTTCCAGTGTGAATCAGTTGGGATAGGAAATGACGAAATTGCATTTGCTTTATTCTTTATTAAAAATACCTGAAGCAATCTTTTAAATAATATGCACAGAATCTGAGGAAGTTTGGTATTCAAATGACTCTATTATAATGTTTTCTTCTGAGATAATTTATGCATAGCATTCACCAACCATTGTGCGTGCAGTGGTTTGACAACAGAGGACTTAAGTCGATTTGAACATTACCTAACTCAACACCGGCGGAGAGCTGCTTTTTAACTTATCTGGCATAATAATTTTGAAGCTCTGATTTTAAGAAAAATTTAAACACAATAAAATATAATTACGCACATAATTTCTATATATTCATGTTTATTATAAATGGCCAAAACAACTTGCTTGTAACAACAAAATAACTGTTTCATCATAAAGAGGTGTGATAAATTTAACCCTGTATGCAGTTAAAAGGTATACAATGCATTGATTTTTTTGTTTGGCTTAAGGCGACCCGAGCGGCCTGATGTGTTTTACACTAGATAACAATAACAAAAGAGGTTTTTATAACGCACCTTTTTCTTCCATTGAATAATAAAGTTTGTGTAATTTTTTGCTTTGAATTTCGCCCAGGTCGTATTTTCGAGCAGTTGTGTTACCATTTTCAAAGGATAATTGGAATAGTTTTTTTTTATCGAATGAATACACAGTCAATCATATCATTCGAAAAGTCAATTAACAGTTGACATATCAAAAGGGCGCTCAATATATCTGGTATAATACTAATAATGATAATAATAATAATAAAATAAACAAGTTTGAAGCAATGTCAGTCCGCCCCCCTTTTAGTGCTTGGGTATAAAACAAAACTTTGACAGTTAAGGGCTACCTAACCCAATTACAAACTAAGGAATTACCCCAGAGTACAAACCAAGTAACATTTATGGTCTTATTATGGTACATAAGTACTCCAAGTTTCAAAGTAATATCTCCAATGGTTAAGTCAACAAGTGGACAAGAATGAAAAACTTAACTAAGATTCTAAGTGGTTGATGGGCCTTAATTTTAAAAACAAAATCCCAGAGTTACCTTGTCTAGCCTACAGATGGGGGTATTAATGAGTACTCCAACTTTCAAAGAAAAATCTCAAATGGTTAAGTCAAGTAGACAAGAATGAAAATTTTAACTGAGTTTCTAAGGCAAAAAGGGCCATAATTCAAATAAAATCCTTGATAGAATTATCTTTTTTGCCCATTTTTTGGGATCATGATGGTTTACAAGTAATCCAACTTGAAATCAACTTATTAATATCTCAAACAGTTTAGTCAAAAAGTGGACTGTACGAAAACTTAACCAAGATTCTAAGTCGATAAAGGACCTTAATTTCATCCTAAACGGGGGGTAAAGGTTATTCTGTTGCCAAGGGGGGGGAATGTGGAAAAAATTCAAATTTCAAACAATATCTAAAGGGGGGGGGAGGGGGGGGGTTTTTCCCTATTCAATTTTTTTTTTTATAAAAAAAGGGGCATAATCTTCAGTAATAAAACCTTACGAGTTATGTTACAATTAGTCCGTAGATGGAGGTTATATGGTAAACAAGTATGGTAAGTTTCAAAGCCATACCTCTAATACTTTTGAAATAAAGTGGGGTGGTACGAAAAACTTAACCAAGGTGTGACACCAACGCCGACGCCGGGGCGAGTAGGATAGCTCCCCTTTTCTTCGAAAAGTCAAGCTAAAAACGGAGGGTAATCGCCAACGATCAAAATATCTACTGAAAGAGACATTCATGCCAGTTCAAGGTTTTATTTTAGCGGGCTCTGGTCGAGGTTGAGGTTAAATTTTGGTGGTTGATGTGATTTCCGCCAATTTTAGACATCGCCAATTCAAAAACTTTAACAAGTGACAGGAAATTGTCACAAAACCAGGTTTTCATTTTCCAGTCTGCTGGCCGAGCGCAAATGTGTTTTAAAGTAGATATACATAATGTGAAAAAGAAAGGCAAAGGTCTTCTTCATATAAGACCTTATAATGTAAATAAGCAAAGGGCCATAATTTCAGGCAAAATTGATCCAAACACAAAACCCAGACAATATGTACGAGGGCACTTGATGACAACAGTTGTGTGAGAGTTTGGTTTAAATATCTTGAGAAATGTAGGAGGAAGTGGGCACGTGACATATTCCTCATGTATAACATATGTGGAAAAAGCAAAGGGCCATAATTCAGGCAAAAATTATAAAAAAAAAAGAAAAGGAAAAAA